>VYZQ01053596.1:57344-80940 GCA_013400655.1 Mystacornis crossleyi | reverse complement strand
AAAAAAGGAAAAAAAAAACCACCACTACACACAATTCAAATAGCAACTTCTGATCAACTGTACAAATAAAAAGAAAGGATCCATGCACGCCAAATCCTAGGTCTTGGATTTTGCAGGGAAGTGCTGCTGCTGTCAGAGATGGAATATTCCAAACAGGCAGCCTATCTGACTGTGCCAGCAGGCTGTCAGAGCAACCTTTTGAGGCTAAACCTTGCCAGCCTGCCAAAGGCTCAAAGTAATGTGAGATCCAGATGCAAACTGTATTCATGAGCTTGATTTGTTCCTTTTGGAGAAAGCAAGAGGGGAAAAAAATCTTTTATAAATGTGCTCCCCAGGATGCATAACCCAACATAGATCACATTTGCTCTGTTTGGTGTTGATTTACAGCAGGATCCCCTGACTCCCTGGTCCCAGGACTGGTGGCAGGTGTTGGGGATCCAGCATGCACTGCCAGGGCAATGATGAGTTTCATCGTGCCAGACCCTGGGATTAGCTCAGTTGGATGGAGCATGGTGCTAATAATGTTTGAGGTTGCAGGTTTGATCCCTGCATGGGCCATTCACATAAGAGCTGGACTTGATGATCCTTGTGGGTCCCTTCTAACTCGGAATATTCTGTGATTCTGGGGTGTGTTGTGCCAAACAACAGGCCTTCTGCACACACTCCCCAAAACCATCCTGCCTGCAGCTGGATTCCCCCAGCATTCCATAAACTTTTCTAAGCATTCTTCCTTCCTGCATTTGTTTGTTTAAGGGTTTCTTTAGGGATTCATTGCTCAGTCCTGCAAGTAAGATCAGAGAATCTACCTCACTCTTCCCCAGCCACAGAACACTCCTGCAGAGGGAGCTGATTGCTTGCATCCTTTCCAGGGACTCAGGGAGGGGAGCCTTTGTGAGCAGTGACCTTGAAGGCTGAAGGCCAAGGCAGTGAGTCCTATTCCTGTCCAGCATCCATGGTTCTTGCTGGGTCAGTTCTGGGTCTTAGCACTGTCTCATGTACCTCTAAAGCATGATCAGTTCTGGCAGTGGGTATCTGAAAACCCAGGGTTTTGGCCAAGAGGGAGAACTACCAGAATTCTCAAAGGCAAGATCTTTGTCAGTGTTTTACTCTCCCTCCTAGAACCATGATTTCACATGGAAGCACTAAGCAGGGCTGGGGAAAGCAATGCTTTTTCATTTCACAGCAGCACAGTACTGAACACAAGAGCCACCCAGACAGGGCCCATCAGATAAGGGGTCAGAGAGCTCTTGTCTCATTGAACAGACCTTCTATGCTGGAAAAAGTCAGTATTGGAGCAGTTCAGTGTGACAGAGGCATTTTGGAGGGAAGAGGGATGCCCTTTCCATCTCCATCATGCAGAAAACTTATCCAAAGCATTTCTTTTATTAGAGATGTTTGTGTCCAGCCAATAGCACTGCCAAGACTGAGGTTATTCTCCATTACATTGTTTGTTCAAATTATTCGCTGTAAGCATTTTACAGGTTACTAGAAGTAGTAAAGAAAGCAAGCACATAAGTGATTTTGGAAACAAGCTGCACCCATTGCTATTAAAAGCAGGGAGTGCACACACACCCTGGCACTGCTGCCTGTTCTTGGGGCATGCCTGCTCTTGCTGAAGGCAGCAGGACTTGGTCAAAACTCCATTCCTGAGTGCTGCACAGCTCCCAGCCATGCTCCCAACACAGATAAACCACCAGACTCCAGGGCTTGCCAACAACAGGCACAGAGCCTAAATGGCCATAGCAGCATCAGTGGCAAATCACAGCATTTCAGCAGCTGAGATGACAACAGGAATCCAGTCAGCTTTCGTAATTTATCATCACAGGTAATTTTCTCCTACTCACTTCTTTCAAACCAGTTGCTGTGATGAGCAGCAGTAGTCAAGACACTGATGCTGCTATCTTGTGGGAGAGAGCTCCCTCTTCTCTAACTTCTGCTTTATTAGTACTAATATAGTTGTATATACCCTGGCATTTAAAGGATGTGGGAGAATGCTTCAAATTTCTTTTTAGGGTCTCAAGGTGATACTTAGGAAGAGTTAGGACTCTGTGGAAAGTTTTATAGAGTTACAGAGCACCCAAAGGGTCTCTTTCCAGAGATCTTTTAAAAACTAAAATCTTCTTTCCTTTGCTGTTTTGAACTATAACCACTGCAAACAGCTTTCCCACTTTTTAAGTGTTTTTACTAGAAATTTCTCTTATGTTCCGAGAATACTGAGATACACATGAAAGAGAGTTCACCAGCTAGATAAAGCTTTGGGGGTGTCAGATTATTCCTGACATTTATGTATTCTACCTTCTTTAGTCAGTCTTTTAACCAACAAAGCCATTAAGTGATTCTGTTCATTCCATCTTTTCCCAACAAAAAGTTTAAAGAAAGAAAACCTTGCTCTTTTAACTTATTAGATCAGCATCCCAAAGTAGATATTTTGATTGCTGCCTCCATCTTCTAAAGAGAATTAATCTCCTTAAAATCTACAGTATTAGGCAAGGCTCTTGACATCAGCTACAAACAATTTCTGAAGGGGATGTGCTAGGCTATAAATCCCAGATGTCAGATAAATCAGTGACTGAAAAAAAGACAAAAACACAACCATGGTCATGTGGTGGGTGGAATACATTTTAACAGAAGACCTGCAGTGGTTCACCTTTTCCGTTAAAGCCGAATGGATGAGCCACCTCAGCCAAAACACATGATGCACTCCAGAAACCCTCCTAGCAGATGGAGTGAGACAATCAAAATCCCTGCACATGGAGCACAAAGAGCTGAGCTTGGAAAAGAGAACCCAAGAGCAGGATGCTAATATTTGAATGGACCATAAAGGGAAAGTTTGTTAAAAACTAGAGAAAGAAGCTAGAGAAAGCTTCTAGAGAAGCTTTTTTCTTTTCTCTAGAAAAACTAGAGAAAGTAGCTAGAGAAAGAACTCGTATGTCAGTTCTTCTCAAGCAGCATGTCCTTACCTTGTCTGTACAGCACCTGGCATGGCAATGACTGCAGTAGAGATGCTCAGGAAGCTGGAGCTGGACAGGCAATGCTGAGCACTTCTTGCACAGGAGCACTGGGCACTGCAGCACACACAGGATATTCCTGTGGCCACTCTCTTGGACCAACACTCAGCCTGCAGCAAAGGTTTAGCTCTCCCCAGTGTTGAGTGCTGGCACACCACTGCATTGCTTCCACCACAAGGGCAGCTGCAACCAGGGCTGCCATTGGTAAATTCTGGCAGCCACAGCCAAGATCGTGGCAAGGCAGCTGCCACCCCACATCCATGCTTTGTGGAATCTTTACAGGGAGCAACTGGAATTGCCAAACCTGTGACAAAGTGTAAAAATCTGGTCACTTTGATACTTATGGGTTTCCTTGGCCCTATAGGCTCTAAAGTAAGGAAACATTCTGCAGCTCTATGGTCCTGTTCCACCACAGTGTTTTAGTCCAGTTAAGCAACATCTGGCAGTGATGAGCTCCAAGAGCTGCATGGTTTTGGTCTGAAAATTTCCAATATGAAATCAAGGAGAGTTATAGAGAGCACTGGGCTTAACTAAGAACTAGAACATGGTAACACTGCTGGAATTACACCCAGAATTACAACCAGAAATAAAGCTTGTGTGGAATAAAAAGTTACAACCCGAAATAAAGCCTGTGTAGAATAAAAGGGACATCAGAGCAAGAGATGCATCTTCTTCAGACCTGACCTACAGCCTGACCTACAAACTTCAGCTAAAGGCGAGACCATTCCCAAGCACACAGTGCAGCTCGCTTGTCCTGCACAGAGATAAGCAGAAACCTGTCTCCTCCACAGGGTTGCACAGACAAAGCCATGGAGTGATGAATATTCCTAGCTGTGCTGCATCAGGAGGCCAGATAAGCCATGGAAGTCCCAGCAGCAGGACACCCCTCCACGGTGATGTCCTCAAAGAAGCAGTCCCAGCTGAGCCAGGAATACCAAAAACAAAGATTCACCCACCAAAACCTTTGGCCTGACCCCAGACATGATCAGCTGGATGGAGTGAGCAGTGCACATTTCCACCTTCCTCTGGGGTTCCCAGTACCAGCCATCACTGCTGCTCTTGGTGGAAACCAGATTTTGGCCCCCAGTAACACTGCACCAAGTCTGTCTAACTAAATGAATGATGTTTACAGCCAGAAGATGGTCTCCATTACACAACATGATCATCCTGGCCAAGCTTCCAGGGAGAAGCTGTCCTTCAGGGGATTATTGCTTGAAAAATGAAGAAGAAAACAGAAGTAGCTGAAGCCAACATAGCATTTAACAGCACAGGAAACCTAATCTTCTGCTGAAAAAACAACAGAGCTGCAAATTTGTCCAGTTCACACTTACTGTTGGGCATACTATACATTTGGGGGTTTAGCCACTGTCTCAACAGAGCTGGCAGAACAGGGGAGAGAAAGAAAACCCAACCTGTCAAACATGAAAAAAGAAAAAAGCTGAGACAGACCAAGAAATTCAGAACAAGGAAATGCACTGGAAGGCAGGGGGCTGACAAAAGATGCTTCAAGCACACCAGAACACATAAGAACTCCAGCAGAGAGAAGTGGAAAAGACAAATTAAAAGAGTGACAAAAAAACAAGAGGAACAGTGGCGTCTCTGGCTGCCCTAATGATACTTTAGCTGCAAGCCCTGGGTCTGGTCTTCCTGTCATCACAAGCAGAATGACCAGCCTGGAGATTGCTGATCCCTGGCTGTTGAGTGCATCAATCAGGCCCCCAAATGGACTTTCCCTTTGCACTGTGGATATAGGACAAAAAACAGGGCAGGGGCAGGGACACATTTTTAAGGACCCAAGCCCAGCTCCAACTGTTCTGTGGCATCTTCTGCCCATCTGGAGACAGGCAGTGCCCTGGGAAGGACAGTGTGCCCTTGGGGTGCTCCATATTTCAACCACGGGGTTTATCTTTCACCACTCATAGATGGCTCAGGGGTTATCCCAAGAAGAGGCACCGCCAGGACACAGCATTCCCCTGCGTTTTCCCAGCTTTCAGAGAACATGAGGCTTGCATAGCTCCTGGCAGTCTCCCATTTTACTGCAGAGGAGTCACAGCCATCACCAAGGCTGTGCTGAGGGCTTGGTTACAGCTGCATTTCCCTGAGCCTCAGCCCAGGGTATCTGTCAGTGTGTGCAGCCATGCTGGGGTGAGAGACCTCACCTCACACCTGGATGACAGAGCCACCTTCCGCTGTCTTTGCTGAAGCTCTAGCTGGAGGAAAACAAAAATTCCTCCCAGAACAGTTTTTTTGAGCCAACTGCCAAGCAGACTCTGAGAATGGTGATAACCCATGAGCAGGAGCTTCTCCCAGACAGCTGCCAGGGAAAGTCTGTAATGTGTTGCTGTTTGCAAAGGGCAGGAGGTGGGAAAAACCACTAGCAGAGCATGATGCTGGGCTGAGAAATCTCCCTGCCTCTCAGGGCAGCACTTAATCAGGTTTGACGTACCTAAACACTTAATCCCCATGGGGCTGCAGCAGGAAGAACCAGCTGATTTATTTTTACTGTGCACAGTCCAGCCGACCCTGCCGTGCCCACTGTTCACCTGCCCAAAAGGTACAGGCTCTTTTTCTTGCCTCCTTCTCTATCCATCAGATATTAGATGCTGTGGCTGACATGTGGCTGGTCATGTTCTTTCTTGTTCTATTTATATTTCCTTGGGCAGTAAAGCCTGGGCTGAGTCTGAATTTCTCCAATTCATGCCCAAGCATGTGCAAATGTACACCTGAAGAGACCATCCTCTGCAACAGAGCTGGACTGAAAACCCTACCTGGAGAACTAGCACCATCCACCATCTCTCTAAACCTCTCCAACAATTATTTGCGGATTCTCAACACCAACACCTTCAGAAATCTGACTTTCCTTCACAGCCTNACTTGTTCACCAAACTGGCCAAACTGAAGTATGTGTTCCTGTCCAACAACCCCTGGAGGTGCGACTGCAGCATGCTCTGGTTCTGGCGCTGGATGGCCACGCGCAGGGCTGTCATTGAGGGGCTGGACTGCGCCTTCCTGGGCCCTCCCAACACAACAGCACCTGAGGACCCCCGCCCTGGGGACCTGGGGGACTGCACAGTGCCACTGGAGCTGGCCAGTGAAGACAAGTGCATGGTGGGCAGTACCAGTGTGGCTCCTGGGCCCCCTGTTCTGCCCGGACAGCTCATCCTGCTGGCACTTGCCTGCCACACGTGGTACAATGAGAGGGGATGGGGCACAGTGGTGGCCATGTTTTAATGGTGTTTCAATTTTAAAGTGGAGGCTACTTATTTATTTTCTTGAAACTTGTTTATGAACAATGGTTTTCATGACAGGTGGATTTTATATGGAAAAAAAGGGATTTTATTATATAGGAATAAATTATTTCCTTCATGGGCAATACTCTAATCTCAAATGCTAACATCAGAATTCAATTCAAATGCTCACATTGGCAAGTTCAGGGCTGGGGCTTGTGCTGGTGATGTGGGGCTGGGAAGCACATTTCCCTCTGTCCTCACCATTTCCCAGCTGACCACAGCCAGGTGTGACCTCCCTGAGAGGGGCTGCCTTCCTGTGCCCAGCCCATACTGGGCATATTGTGGGTATTGCTGAAATAGGAATATGCCGGTCTCCTGCTCCGTGGGGGTCCTAGGACAGCTAGCTCTGGACCCCAGGGGGGCAGGGACGGCGAGAGTCAAAAAGATGAGACTTTATGCTCTTTCTCTCCGAGAGTTGGGGTGATATTTATTGAACCCTCGCCAGCCAGAGGAGAAAGAGGCCAGGGCGTTTCCCTGGGGTCTCTTTTCAAGCCTGGGGGCGGGGACAGGTAAGGGGAGAGAGGCTGCCTTCCGTTACCTGGGAAGGCAAGGGGAGGGGGAAGGGCCAGTTCCCAGGGAGGGGGATGTTACAGGAAATACCACGATTTTCAGGGATGGCTCGTTCCAGGTTACACAGGATTACTGCTTAATACAATACAACAGGAATAAATTTCACATGCTCCAGTACATCTGGAGTCCTTAGAAAAGGTGCAGTCCACCAGCATCGCTGTGAGCATGTGGTACCTTCCCACAGTGGGCACACATGGATTTCTGCTGTTAAGAGTGTAAGACGGTATTGGAGGTGTGGGCAAAAACATCACCATGTAAAACATTTTATCGCTCAGCTGCTCCACCCAGCACTGAACCTCAGCTAATGTGGCTCTGCGTTTACCCCTGCAGGTTATTTGTCTCAGGGACGGTCTGTATGAGTTGTCTCTCCCTGCATGCCGTCAAGGAGCTCTGTCACAGCACCACCCCACTGCCATACTCCCAATCTGCCTCCCTCCAGCTGCTGGGCAACACAGATCAGCCTTCTCCATCCTCCTAAATGGAATTTTCCATTTCTGCAGGTATATTAAAAAACCCTTACCTAATGTTTACTGAGTGCTCACAGGAGGAAGCAACAGAATGTGTGCCAGACACACCACATTTGTCCCTGTCCTTAGAGGAACTATGCCAAGTTGATATGAGGTAAGAGAGAAATAAACCCTTGTTTAGGGCTGAAAACACACAAACCAGCACATTTTGACATGGGAAACCTGCCATGGAGTGCAGAGTAGGACCAACCTTTGCTGTTGCACCAGGGAAGGGACGAAGTGGGGCTTCACAACAAAACCACACATGCTACATTCTCATTATATTCATGATTAGGTTTGTGCAAAGTATTTAACGGTCAATACAATAAATTTTTGCTTACATTGTTTGTGCTGTTTCACCATCCTCACTTTCCTCAGCTTCACATACTTTGAGAAGTAGTGGAAAAAAACTCCAGTTGGTTTCTTGCTTTTGCATTTCTCTCTATCAAGCTGCCATAGAAAAAGGCAGAAGCAAAAAAGCAACCAAAGTCCACCTCAGCAATTTTTTAAGTCCCTAAAATATTAGATTTTTTCCATTGAATAATATAAATTAGCAAAAAATTTATATGGACAAGAACCTTGCCTTCTCTGAATGCTTTGAGAAAATATTCCTTCCACTTTTATACCGCCACCTCACTAAACAGTAACAGGAGCACAACTAAGTTGCTTCCTCTGTGCTATGATAAAAAGTGACAGAAATATTTAACAAGTTATACACAATATGCTCAGGGAGAACATGTGGCTACATTTTTAATCCACAAAAAATGAAACTTGCAAGGAATACAAGAAAAAGGCCAGAAAACACAGGCCCTGAGGAGGCGGTCTGGGCTTGAAAAGTCATTTGAAGGAGGACTTTGAGATTAAGCATAAGGACAATATGCATCCACAAGGGCAGCAGCAAGTTCAACAGTTTAAAAAAAAAATTCAATATGAACAACGCTGATATTGCTAAAAAAACCTTGGAAACAAAAAGCATGTCATTGAAGACAAAAAACCAAGTACTAACAAATAATTTAATATGAAAGAGGGAAAAGAGTTACAGGAAGACGGAAATGTACTAAAGTTTACACCTCCTGTTGGCAATTTTATGTGTGTTTGACAAAACAAACTATTTGAAAACCTGCTTGTTAAGAGTGTTTACTGGAGAGAAAGCACTCGGTTTGTCCTGACTGCCCTGCACTGGACCTTCAGTGTGAGAGATCCGCTTTGCTTGGACCCCAAACTTTTCTTTCTTAAATACATCCAGCACAAGGAGGAGATGCTTTCCCATTCTGTAATTGTCAAAGTACCCATTTCTCCCCCTTTAACCTGGTACCAGGAGGCAAAAGAGGCAAGACAGGACAGATGCACGCGGCCACTTCCAAAGTCCAAGAATTTTGACCTTAATTACACCACACCCCCAACCAGTGCCATAAATTACCAGACCACTGTTTCAGTGGGATGGCTGTGACTCTACTTATGGTATATCACTCCATCTTGAGTGAAAACATGCGATTTCCTGTGGGAAGCTTTCTTAACATACTTTTCTTACAAAAAAATTGTACCAGTGGAAAGTTTCCAGCCAGCTTTGCACAAGGCTTCATGCAGGGTATCACTGGGGTGGTGTGTTTCACTCCACACTCAGAGCAAGGAGCACTCCCAGCCAGTGCCACCGCAGCCCATGCCCTCACTCCTGCAGCAGGCAGGGCTCCTGCTCATCTCCTCCCAGGTGCACCAGCCCCTCTTCAGCTCCCTGTCAAATTCCTCCTCTTCACCTGCCCTTTTTTCATCTCCTACACATAGAAAAATTAAGTCCCTTCCACTCAATTAGCCATTATACAAACCTTAATCTCTGAAGCCCCCAAGGCATAACAATGTTTGAAGCAGCAGCTTCTGTAAACATCTCCTGCCTTTTAATGGACCTTTCCCTGCTGTGCTCCCAGCAGCACCAACCCCTCAACAAGCTCTGGAGGACCAGTACGTAGTATCAGATTTACATCAGGCCATTAAAGATGAAGAAAGATTGTGTGTGGCATGGCAGCCCAGAAGCACCAGCTGCAACTGAAGACAGGCTGCCATGATGGGTCAGTCCAAATAAGGAGAGAAGCGGGCATTTATATGTTTTTATTTCAACTAATGCTTTGCCACCATATTACATCACTTTGAATAGCTTGGAATAGCAATATGATCTCAAAATATAGCAAACAGCTTGCCAAAGCAAGAGAATATTAAATCCTATGGATACAGCATCTTCCTTCTTTGGCGACAATGCTTCCATTTATCTGTAAAAATAATTTTATGTTCCAGCACATTTGCTGTTCACTTTATTGAACCCTATTGTTTATACCATTTGCCTCTTCCCTGCACAAAACCTCTCCACAGTGTAGTATGGTTTTGTATCTAACAGTATTTTAAATAAAAAAGTTACAGTTTTCATGCAGACTTTTGTAAAAATTATTTTCTAGGTGCACAGAACTGAACCAAGATGCATACAAAAACGCATTCATTTCCACTCTCAGGTGTAACCATGCCATCAGCAACCTGATCATATGTTACTGCAAGAGGTCCAAGGATGGTAGTATTATCATATGCAGTATAATCTTAAAAAACAAACAAACCCAAAAAACCCTTTTTATAAGCAGCAAGAGAAAAAAACTGCCATGCTTTATTTGTGAAGTAATCAAAACAGTTAGATGTACAAAAAAGCACCATGTACAAAGAATACCAGAGGAAGTACATCCTCCTAATTACACATTTCTCATTTAGCATTGTGAGCTGGCCTGCAGGTCCCAACTTGTATGGTAGCTTTATTTGCAAAATTAAGGATGCAGTCAAACCTAGAATATGCTTGGGCTGTATGATAGAAATTAAAGTGGACTGCAGATAGAAATTAGATTTGTTTCCATTACAACTCATACCAACCACCTTATAGCCCTCAGGGGTAAAACACCACACGTCAAGTATCTGAGAAATAATGGAGTGAAAACAGCTTCAGAGCAATACTGCAAGATGCAGGTCTGCTATGAATGCATTTCTGTGAGCTCTTGATAAGTTAAACTTTCCTTTGGGAAAAGAGCACATCTGTTGGTTAAAACTCCTCCCCCCTGAGAATTTTAATAAATTTGTCTTGCAAAGCAAAACAGTCCTTTGAACTTCAACAGTTCCAAGGCCAATAGCATTTCAATGTGATCACAGCCGATCTGCTACTCATGCACCCAGGGTGGCAGGTTGTGGTTTTGTTGCATTTGGGGTTTTTTTCTCTAAATGGTTCATCTCTTTTATACTCGCTTCATTCCTCTGCCCATCAAGCAAGCAAACACGGTCATGACCATCTTTGGCTTCACCTCCACAAGATCTTCTGGAAGAGCATAAACTCTGGCACCAATTCTTCTTGCCATGGACACAGCATACCTATTCACCATGGAAAGATGAGGTGGTCAGGACCAAAACTGCTACCAGTAAATGACAAGTCAAATCCTCCCCCATCCAACACAATTTCACCTATTCTTTATTAAGATTCAAGATGTGGAACAGTTTAATCACACCACTTCCTTTTGTTTTACAATTTTTTCTCATATTTTGCTGTTTTCCTTTTCCACAGTAAAGTCGTTTTTGATGTGCAAATTGACCTTTGTATGTCAAGTCCAGTTTACCGACAGTCAAAAAAGAATCTTAATATTTGTTAGGGCTAATAGCATATATAATGAAGGATTAATCATGTAACATTTCCTCTTCTGTTTGCTCCTTATGAATAACGAAGTGAGACTATTATCTGACAGAAATTTTGCTGTCATTCTGCCACTGCAGAACAGTCACAGAACACGCAGTTCAAAGGCATGTTTTAATAGGCATACTTTAAACTTGACAATCTATGATGATTCAACAAGACAAGATACACAAGGGTTCAATTTCAAAACTGTGAGCCGCCAGCTAAACACTTCAAATGCCTGAACAAACAGGTGAGAAATGGAGTATCATTGGTAAGAACTGCCGGAGCTGTTCTGCATTTCTCCCAGCAAGCCAGAGTTCAGCCAACTGCTCCCTCCAGCGTCAAAAGCAAGGACAGCAACACTTTCAGTAAGTGCTGCCTGTGTAAAAAGTACTGTGCTAAAAGAGACGGAAAACTACAGCAATAAACTGTGGTCAAAACACCTGCAGCTTGAGGCCAGCACATTGAATGTGCACCCTTTCAATGCAAAACAGCTTTTGAGAGAGCAAACTTACTTAGCATTATTTTGCTTGTCATCCTCTGACAGGTGACCAGTCTTTACAAGGTCATAGTTGATACATCCAGGCTGTATGGCATCGATTAAATCCACAACTGCCAAGCTCGTGCTGATAGTCTTGTCCTAGAGAATACAGGGACACAGAAGTAGAGATGAGTGTCCAATCCTCAAAGCGTAATTCTCACCTCAATTCAGCTACTCTGCAACATGCAACCAAAGAAGTTTTAAATGAGCCTTTTCAAAGCAGCAGTGTTAGTGACTATTCCCAGGTGGACCAGAGGGAAAACCAAACTGCTGCCTTGCCTTTGGTGATAATACAATACTATTACTCCAATTAACTGCAAGTGCTCTGAAAATACAAAGAAGTAATCATTGTGCAGGCAGCAGGTCTGACCTGCTGAGCACAGCCCAAGGCACAGTGCTCACCTCCAAACACACACCAGCTCCAGCCCCTTTGCTTGCCAGCATCTCAACTCCCATCTCTGCCCCAGATCCTGACCACCCTCTCCTCCTCTGCCACTACTCCCTGCTATGGGCAGTCCTAACAGTCTCCTATCTTTAGCTTGAAGCCACTCTGTTCCCAGCACATCCCAGCACAGACAGAATCCGGTCCTGCTTAAACTCCTTTCTAAGATGCCTCAGCTGTTCCTCCAGCCAAGGAAAGAATTTTTGGGTACTCGTCTTCTTTTGTATGCAAGAAGGGAGCCTGCACCTTGAAGTTCTGGATGGAGGTGGACTTGCCAGCTTCTTTCAGGGTCTGGTTTACCCAGCTGACTATAATGTCATCGTTGGCTTTCTGACCATCACCCAGGTCCTCGAGGACATTCAGCGTGTACCTGAGAAGCAGAAGAAGAAGATTAGGCACAGAGCTAGGGCAAAGCCATGCAGCCAGGATGCAACATGGGCCATGGCAGCTTAGAAAGTCTTTACATAGTCTCAGCTCTGGGTTTGGGGTTTTTTTTAAACTCCTTTAGCAAAAAGAAAGAACCGTCTAAAGTGTGATTTCTGTTAAAGCCTTTAGTCTTTCTAGCATTTCATGTCCTTTAATATGAGCTCACAAAATTGCCTGGGCTCAGGACACTTGTTAAACTGTTTGACCATTGAACATTTGCTCCATAGGGGTAACACATAATCTAAAACGTGTCAATTAACTCAGGAGTTGGCATTCAGACCTCTAACGCCAAATTAGGAGCTACCATGCACCTTTTTTTCAGATATATATTTGCATAATCTTACAATTCTTCAGAACTAGATTAAAAACAGAAAGATTAACTTTATCTGTTTATTAAGTTTCTTCTTTCCACCATTCCAATGCAAAAGAGGGCTATAAAGCAGCCCTAGAATGTTTCCCTCTCAATTTCCAATTAAAAATTAGAACATAAAAGTTCTGTAATGTTCCTGCTCAGGTTTTCTGCATGTGGACCAGACTTGAGCAGGTGAGAAAGGGGTGATCCTTGTCACAGGATGATCACAGGTCCACCAACAGGCTGTCCAGAAGTGTCTGCTCCAGCCTCTCATGTGCAGCTCTATCACAGCTTTTTCCAGGTGTCTCTCAGACACCCCCTGAAGGACAGAGGTTTTACAATCTTCCTGGGTGACCTGTTCCAGGAGCTGCAACGCTCTCATGGGAAAAACTTCCCAAATTCTGTACTCCATTCACAAGTTTCATGTGTTTGAGAGGGGTCGTACCTTCTCATCAACTGCCAGACCAAGGCCAGTGTCAGTGTTGGATTTCCATCATTCAGATCTTGTCCTCCAATGCCAACCAGGGAGAATTTAGCTGGATGCTTTCCCAAGTCTACAGCGTAGTTACAGTTTTCTAGCTACACAGGACAAGAATTTAAACAGAAAAATCACTCACAAACACACTCACTTGACTGGAAGCCTCAAATAGGAATTTTTTGTGCCCATGACTTCTTTTAAAGTCTTTTGACATGTTTACCTTTTTCATATTTGCTCCAAGTTTAGGGTACGGAGGCTTG
Source organism: Mystacornis crossleyi (assembly GCA_013400655.1). Lineage (NCBI taxonomy): Eukaryota > Metazoa > Chordata > Aves > Passeriformes > Timaliidae > Mystacornis > Mystacornis crossleyi. Next base: position 67,379 of record VYZQ01053596.1, on the reverse strand, counting down.
TTAACCTTATTCCAGTCAACAGGAACTTTGATCTTTTCATATAGTTGTAGTATTACCAGTGCATCTTGGAGATCACTAAAGTGGAAAACATGGATTAAGTCTAATGTTTCGAGAGTTGAGTGCACTCTGACTTTGTCACATCATGAATAATTACTGTTCTTTAAGGTTGTTGCAATTTCAACAACAACCCTAAAAAGAAAAAAAAATCTGTGTCTCCCAAGAGCCTAAAGTTTACCCGTAGAGGTGATTTACATGGGGGTTCACACCAAGGGAGTTCATCCAGTTGCGGAAGGTCCGTTCCTCACGCGTCTCTCCTACGTGACAGAAAACAGGTTCATTGCAAATTCTGCAAGTTCAAGGCTGAGCGGGGAATTCCACCTTGCAAGGCAGGGAGCTTTGAGCAGCAGAGTTCACCAGGAGGTTTTAAGCCAAGAAAGAGTATTTTTTTCTACTATAATTCTTTTCAAGGGAAGAGGGCGACCCTGCTATCTAGCCTTGGATATTATTTTGATTTCCTGAGGCCTCAGAAGAGCATGCCTTTTGCACTTTCTTCAAGAAAAAGGAGCAGAAAGGTCTTTCACATGGGTGTTAGTTAACTGCTGTCACAGCCCCAGTCCCAACTGCGCCAACAATTAGCGCTCCCATGAACATCTCACTGTATTACTGAGGTTTTCTTGCCCATCACAGGAAATGGCAAAACCAAATTCCCATGGTGACTGATGGGCTGCTGTCAGTGTGCCTAGAGATTCAGGCTCCACAACAGGGTCAGAGCAGCTGAACAGGCTGCCAAATGCCCTTCTTATCTGCCCCAAATGAGTAAACAACCGCTGCAGCACTGAAGCCTCAAATCATGGGTGTTACTTCAATGGAGATACCTCTGTAGGGCACAGGCTTCTGTGACACAACTGTTTACTTTAGATAGTCCCCTCCTGCTAATTTTGTGACTGATACAGCCATCACCTTCCAAAAGGGTCCAGTCGATGTCCTGGTTTTCAGGCTTGGTAAGTGCTGGGTACTTGTTGAACAGGTTGGCAACGAAGGCCAGGTTAAGTTTGGGATTGCCACTGACCACATCAGCTGGTGTGACGAACTGCCGGCAGCCAAGCCGATCTGCCTGCTGCAGCATATACTCTGCCCTCCGCAAGTCATCCTTTTCCTGCCAGGGATGCAATGGACAAGAGCTGTCATGGAAAAGACTGGGCTGCAAAGCAGATAGGAAGCTCCTGACTACTACCTGGAGCAATGTCACAAGTCCAGGTTTGGCATCAGTTGCTAACCAAGAAAAGGGATGAGGCACACACACCAACCCCTGCTGCTGTGCCATTGTCATGGCTTGTCTTGCTATTTTTCTTACATGGTGTGTTCCAAGTTCACATGCTGTCAAATTTTCATGCTTTTGGAACTTGGTGGTTCAGAAGAAGTCGATATGCTCCCAAATGGAGCAAGCCCACAAAGGATTTCTTAGTCATCTCTGTTAATTGGAGGGTAGTGACCAGGCTGGCAGCAAGCACTCATTGAGCACATACCTGAGGTGTGCACATGGCCACTGACACTGTACACACTCTAGAAATTAAGATACCGGGTTACCCAGATGTCATGGGGCAATGATAGGGTACAGGTAGTTCATGATTCTACAGGATGAAGACACGACAGCCTGAATACTTACGCTGAAACCCGACATGTTAACATCAATCTGAGGCTCTCCTTCTTTCTGCCCCTTGGGTGCAATTTGATTGAGGAGGTGGAAATAGGCTCTGGAATCCTGAAATGAATGAAAAAGAAAATTCTGCTCTCCTGCACAGCAGTGAATACACACTAACAATTAATTTCAAGGTCATTTTTAGCAAGTCACCATGCATAATTTGCTTATGTACCTTTATTGAATTGCCAAAATCTGTAAGCTTAAAAGAGAGCACAATGGTAGAAGTCCAGGCAGCAGGAAACAAAGGGAAAAGGTTAGAAATATTTAAGATGACAATTATGTGGTTTGACTGTTTGAAAGTTGCCTTTGCTGCAAGCTCTGGTGTCACAGCCACCTCTGCAGTGGTTGGAGGAGGCAGTGACCCTAGGCTGCTTGCACTCATGGCCCCCAGATGCCCCAAGGCAGCCCTAGCGTCTAAACAAGGCAGCCATTCCTACTGCTACAGTGATAATGAAAATGGCTCAGTGAAGACAAATTCCAAGCAAAAAGCTGATTGTAAGATGTCTGAATGTTTTCTTCAGTGCCTGTGCCTCTAAGCCTGGAACAGCTTAGAGGAGAGAGGGCAGGGATGGTCAAATCAGAAGGAGCCAATAGCTGTAGTGATTATTTATCAACTACATGTCCTTTTAGTCCTCAGCACTAAGGAGGACCTCAGCATATCATGGCAGCCTAAGGTATGCACCAGAGAAGCCAACAGCTGTCAGCAAAACTGTAAGTAATTTTGAAGTTGGAAATAAGAGGACCATGCACACATGCACACACAAGTCAGATTTATGCTCCCCATATGCCTCAATTATCAATTTTTTTTCTATCTTAACCTTTCTCCTCCGTGAAACTGCTGGCCAGGTGAATAAACTCCAGAAAAGTGCTTAGACCAGTGTCCAGATGCCTCACACTGACCTGGAGTCACCATCCTCCCTTTCTCACCAGTGTCCCTCCTCACATCTGAAAAACAGCTTTAAGAGTCCCCATTCCCATTCCTACGAAACCCAGTGTGAAGAATAAGAGGTCGCTTCCCTTCCTTTCTCCAGCCCATGACATTTTAGATTAAATGCCATCACCTGCCAGAGTATGTGGAAGTCTCACTCTCCAGTAAAGCATTTTTCCCCATTATCTCCATCAAAATATGGAGTAAGGACATTTGAAAACATACAAGTAATACCAGTTTCATAGTTGATTAAAACACACCTCAGCAGCACTGGAGGAAACAGACAATTCAACACTGGGCTCATCCTCATGGCAAGAGAGAACAGCACTGCAGGACCTCAAATATAACATGCAAACTCCCCTGGTAAGACCACTCAGTGTATTAAGGTGAAGAAAAGGTCCTGTCTGAGGATGAAAGGCCTCATTTACACATGCAAACACATCCCTGTCTGGCTCCCAGTCTTTTCCCAGGCACTGCAAATCAGGAGAGCTTTGGTACCTTGATATCTGAGCTGAAGTTACTGATTTTGTGCCACCCTGCATTTTCCAGGTGGAAGTTGGCCCATCTTAGGAGCAGCTCTTCTGGCGATTGTTTCATAAGGTCCTCCAGATTTTCACCATCACGAAGTAAGGCAGCCAGTGCTACAAGAAAAATGTTTGTGAGGGAAGAGTCAAACCTGCATGGCAGAGCTGCAGCAAGATTTCAGGGGGGTAAAATACCAATTACTGATTATGTCAAAATATTCTGTGTATTAGCAGAGTTTTCCTGAGTTGGTTGTTACACAGAGAGGAGTATAAATGATCTAGAAAAATATGTGTAAAAAAGCATTTTCCATTTTCTTGTGTAACAAAATTCTCTGGACTTTATGTGCAGTCTTTTAAACTGGTGACAGGAAACTAAATGCAAATGCACTTCTATCTCAATGAAAAATGCTTCCAAGCAGTTTCGTAAGCACCGTTAAAAAAACCCAGAGGAGCCAAAATAACACCCTTTCAGCTGGCCAGTGCTTCTCTTGCCATGAATTTTCAATCTAAGCCAAACAATGTCAACACTTCACAATGGGGAAGCTTAAATAAAAGATACTGAAGCCCCTCCATCCATCTGGATGCTGATAGCACATGCAGGTATATCACAGCTCTTCAGATGATTTGAAAAGTTTAAATTTTGGAGGCTCTCATGCAGGACCAAGTGAGCACAGGGAGACATCTGCAGCACCAGTCTCTCACCACCAAGGACAAAGCGAGAGCTCAAGCTGCACCACTGACAGTAGCAAGAAGGATTTTAGAACCAAATAGTTACCACAGAGCTGAAGCCCCACTTTTAAAAATGTTTTTGAGAAAGATATGCAGTTCTCTATAATCCTGAAAGGGTCCAAGCAGCTTTTGCCACATCCCAACACCATTAGGTACCGGCAGCTGGAGCAGCCTAGGGCATCACCAAGCAATGTGCTCCTTCACTGCCAGGCTCAAGCCAAGCTGCATCTTGACTTACAGGCTGGTTTTCAGCCAGCTCTCCAAGGCTGATACACACTAGGATGGCACAACCCACCTGCACGAACCTGCTGCGTAGCTACAGACAGGCTGGAGAACATTCAGTTTGGCACATGCCCTGATGATTCTTCTTCCAGCAGAGAGGAGGGAGGGAAGAGGCAATGGCAGGGCTGGGGCTTACAGCACAAGCAATGCTGTGTTCATGCTTTAGAAGTAATAACTTAAGAGTTTAATTTACCTTCATTTCTGCTGAGCTCGATGTCAGCGAACAAGCCAATCTTAATGATCTGCCAGAGGAGCCCAAGGACCAGGTGGGGTTTCCCTTCTCTCAAGTCCTCTGCACCAATATTGACAACATGACAGCCAATGGCAGATGCAGAATTCAAGGCCAGGTTCAGGTTCTCCTGCGAACAGCAAAGCCCAGTCAGACACAGTCCAGGGAGATGCTGCTTTCCCTTTCATCCAGCAGCAGCAGAGTGGAGGTTTGCCCCTTGTCCTTGCTCCAACAGCAGTAGCTCAGAGGAAACAGTCCTGGCCGCTCTCCACCTGAAGTTTTAAGGGAGCTGTAGTGGCAGCAGGCTGAATCAATAAGAACTGAACTAGGCACCAGGGTTTAATTTCACCCTCTGGTATTTAATTTCAGCCTCCGAGTTAGTTGCATCTAGTGGCATCAACAAGAATAAGGCTAGAGAAGTGCTAATTTACACACACACACACACACACACAGAGGTATCCTCACAAAAACAACCTGCCCTAGTATGAAGTTATTCATAGCCAACACCAATAACCACATTGTTTAAAAAAGACAGTGCTGTACATTATCACCACAGCAATATCATGTGTGCACAGCATTTCAGCCACTTTACCCATTTTGTCATTAATTCAGCATTTTTGAACCATGGCCACAGAACTGTCGATTATGCAGGTGCAAAACTGCATTTAATAATTAAACAGAAGCTATAGAACTTGCCCCTTTCCAATATTCCACAATAATGCCTTGAGCCACCATGGTGTATTCATTAATTCTATCTTTATGTGAATTTCAGAAAATAAAATACAGAAATGCATTATACCTGAATTATGAATGGTGTGAGTTTCTTCTTATTAATTGCTCTTTCATCAATTGTGTCAGGAACAGAAAGATTGATCATTTTACTGTTGGGGGAAAAACAATGATATTTGAACAAAATTTAGTATTTAATCCAAACAAAACTCAGTGTACTGTGACAATACTCACCACAGCACATTTCCTTTAGCCTGCTTGGTCTTGTGTAATTTTTTTTTCATAAAATCAAGGCTTGTATAAATCAGAAGTTAATATTTACATTATCGAGAATGTATTTGTAACTAATAGCTAAGCCTGAAACTTTAAACATGTTCCCAGCCACTGCTGATCTCAGCTGCTGGAGCAAAAAGAGCACATGAATTATTCACAGTGCAGTCCCTGAACTAGTGAAGACTCAATGCTCTGCTGACATCCACTGCGCATTCTAGTAAGACAACAAACTTCCTCCTACTGTAAAGGCTTACTACTGCTGGCAAGAAAACCTGCCCCAAAAAAGAACAAACACTTGGAGAGCTCAGTGGGGAGCATGTGAGCACAATGAACTTTTAATCAACACAAAATATGGTAAATTTAAACTTGATATGATGAACTACTTCCTTCTCAGTTCAGTCTCTGCCTAAAGCCATGAATTACTTGAAACTTGGGAAATAAACTAAAAATATGTATCATGAGCTAAAGTTAAAAAATAAAAGAAATTAAAGACCATCGCTAACTCACTTAAACTTACGTTGTGTACTGATACAGAGTTACTGAAGTTCCAGGCTGATCCAGTTCTTCTCTATATTAATTCACTTACAATAAAACAAATGAACCTAACCCATAAAACAAACAAAAACCTCATACACAGAAGGTTGCTGGTATTTAGCAGTCTTACTTAGTGCAGTTATTAAAAAGAACAAGAGAATTCCCAGAAAATCCATTTCTGGGTTAATGCATAATAAGGTCACTAACATTCCCACACAAGATATTGTCTGTCTAAACATCCAAGAGCATGGGCTATTTATCACATGACCACCCTCAAGCTACCCAGCACCAGGCTGAGTTTGCACCAGGACAATTCCTTCTCCCACAGAGCACCTTCTGCCCCCTCAGCAAACTCAAGTCTCAAGCCCAAACAAAGCACTGGATGAAAATATCAGCTGGCACCAAAGCTGAGGCATCACACAACGGTAATGAAAGCCTGGAAGACTGAGCCTCTTTTTGCATGTGCAAAATGTTGTGTACACATGCCAGTCACAAAACCAGACTAGAACAGGATGAAAATTCCCCTAAATACAGTTTTGGAAAGGTGTTTTGCTGATTGTTTTTTGGTTTGTTTTTTTTTTTAGTTCAGGAGCCATCATGACTTACCATAGCACAATCCCATCTCCCACAGCTTTGAACAGGTCATCTGTATTTGGGTTCATTGGAATAACGTGCCTACAGTCGGGATCATTTTCCAGGGCTTTGTTTATCCAGTTTACAAAGGCATATTTCTCTTCCTCTAAGATAACCAATTGTAAATTTAATACAGGTTTTTTCATAACATAGTAAAGATTTTCCCAAAAGCAGAGTACAATAGCTCAGGGAAATAACAGCCCCACTATCATTACCACACATTTTTTTAGTCACACAAAGTTTAAAGAAAGAAGACTCTCACTTAAAACTACCAGAATATTCCTGTTATTTACTTGTTACTTAACAACTTTATTATACTCAAGTGTTACACAAGGACTTCATTAGCAAGCACAGTTAACAAAGCAAATAAGAACACATTTAACTTATACACTGCTAAATTTGCAGCATATAAATTCTGTCCTGCACTCACCCTGATGTGAGAACATTCAGCTCTCAGAGAACTAGGGCACAGCACAGGGCATGATGGTAGAAATGGTCTGGTTTTGGCAAAGGACCTCCAAAAACCCAAGAGAAAAGTGAGAAGCAGAGTGGTACCTGAGTAGGAGTGCTGGGTCCCCTCGCTGGAGAGCTCTGAGGTGCCCCCAATGGCACAGATTCCTTCCTTCCTGTTAATGGCTCTTCTGAATGTTTTAGCAATATCACTGCTTTTCACCTCTTGGAAAATCTACAATTTAAAGTGCTCTGTTAGACAAGAAAAATTTGTCTTCATAAAACAAAAAGGACCACAGAAGGAGCTATTTCTTATCATCTTCAAAGCAAACTTCACAGTAAAATCAGCAAATGCGAAGGGCCCAGCAAGGGTGTAGCAGTACTAAATCTGACATGGATAGTGGGCAGAGAGTCATTTCACTTTCTCAAACACACACTGCAAGTGCCTATTGAAACAGAAGCATTAGGCATGAAGTACCTTGCATATATTTACCTTTACAACTAGATTTCAAGAGACCACAAGAAAAAACCATGAAACCTTTGCAGTCTGAGCACAGGTAACACATGCAGCAGTTCCTGCAGGGCCAAACTTGAGAAAGCTGTGGTGCAATTTTAACCTTTCTGCATAAGCCAGATGTGGGACTGTGACTTCAGTTCACACAAAAGACTTTGTCCACAACCCAAGAAACGATTCTCTTTTAGCATATAACAATCAAATCTGCAATGAAGTGTAACCAGTACTCCAGGTAAAGATTCCCCCTTCCTCAACAGCAGGCTTGTGCTAACTGGCAAAACACCCTCTTGCTGGAGGGCAGAAGAGATGCTTTAGCACAGAAAGACTGCACATGCCATTTGCACAGGTTGGATGTTACTGTTAGTGGTCCCAAGGCCCTGCAGAACTGAGCAACTCTTAGTAAAAAACACATTCAGTGGCTGGAAAGCCTACTGTAACTCCCTCAAAACTTAACTCAATTAGTTTCAACAAAGCTGAAAACACAAATGAAATGTATATAGGTTCTACCTGTAAACACTACCCAGAAAAAGAACATGAAACAGCACTGTAAAGCAGGGCAACAATGTGCTTCCCCTAAAAGGAGAGGACACCAGGCTGCAGAGGTGTCACCACAGGGCCAGGCTGCTGGCTGTCACACCTTACCTTCCCCGTCCCTTAAACACAGGGAAGGTGGCAAGTCAAGATGATGATACAGTGTAGTTAAATCATCTCCTGATGGCATGCAGAGGTTGATCAGGTAAAGCTGACTGAAGATTTGAGAGCCCAAAAGTTGGGGGATTTCTGATTAGTTGGCTTTAACCACAAGGATTTTGATGTAGATCTATTTATTTTAAAATTTCCTGCATTAACTACTGGTATTGCATTATCTTCTTGAGAATATTGTGCTCTAATGCTGAGGTACCACTAAGTCACTTGGTCCCAATGTAAAGTCAGTTCATGTCATTCTTTGTACCATAAACTCCAGGAAAATGCTCAGTTAGAAAACAGCAAGAGTTCAGTTTGTAAAAATCATACAGCTAAGCATTGCTGCTAATGTCCACCTCAGCTGCCCTAAGACATTTTGTGTTTACTCAGTCATTGGTACCTTTCAAATGCAACAGAAGAGATTTATTTCTTCCTTCCTAGTGCAAAGTTAAGAGTTATGGACCAGCTCAAACCAATAGACCAGCTGAAAACCAAACCAGTTATGGACCAGCTGAAACATGCACCCAGCATGCAAGTGTTTACAAACTGTAAACTCCAACTTACTAGTTGACTCCGAACTCAAAAAGTTCAGAGGGTCTGAAAACAATTAAGGAACAGAAGGTGAAGATAAATTGAGAAATATCAAGAAAATGAATTGACATGAAAACAGCTCCCTCAATGTACTGCACGTACTTTAATTACTCCTTCAGCATTCAGTCATCAGAGCATCAAAAGGATGAAGAATGTACATCAAACCATTATCTCAGAAGTCTTGTGCTTTTGTAAAAATAAATAAATTTTTAAATTCTGACCTATTTCTACCAAAAAAGACTGGTCCTCCAACTTTTCCTGTTGCTTTTGGAGTGGCCACAACACACGAACATGGACGCTGCACCGGTTTAGTGGCATAGAGCATTTTATTTCAAGAAGAACACATATTTATAGACTATTCTATGTTATCATTCATGCTACAAGTTCATTGGCTACTAAACTATAATATAATACTATTGGTTACCTGTAACAAAAGCATTCAGACATTCAGAAAAATAACAGGTGAGGATATGTTTGCTGTTTTCTCTTTCTATTATTTGGGATTCTGGACTTCTGTTGATATTCCCTGGGCAAACTGCCCCCTGACTTCCCTGGGCAAACTGATTATTTTCTTCTCATGGTCTTTTCTCATGAATAGAAGTAAACCATGTCCAAATTGATATCTATGAAGCCTCAGACATTCAGAAAAATAACAGGTGAGGATATGTTTGCTGTTTTCTCTTTCTATTATTTGGGATTCTGGACTTCTGTTGATATTCCCTGGGCAAACTGCCCCCTGACTTCCCTGGGCAAACTGATTATTTTCTTCTCATGGTCTTTTCTCATGAATAGAAGTAAACCATGTCCAAATTGATATCTATGAAGCCTCCAGACTAGCTGTTGGCCTCAACATTTTCCTATCACCTTACTCCTGTTCTTCCCTTTCGAGGAAACAGATTTGAATTTTCCTAGATCAGCACCTAACACAAATCCAAGACTGTCCTGAAATGCCCTTTCAAGTCTTTAGCAAATACTTATAGTCCCGTTAAACAGAGAAAGGAAATTATAGTGATACACAGGGAAAACAAGCATTCATTTGTGTGCCTGGAAAAACTGAATAGCTTCCAGTAAATACTTGGATCATTGCAAGTCTTTTTTTCCAGTTGTCACCTCATGTGGAAACAGTATTTTGGCCTCCAATGAAGCTATCATGCAGGAAAACCACATGGATTCTTTTTGGTTGAAAGATCAGAATGTTCAGTTTGTCAAAAGAAAATTAGGATTAGGGTAAGT
>VYZQ01053596.1:38701-56593 GCA_013400655.1 Mystacornis crossleyi | reverse complement strand
CATTTTATTTCAAGAAGAACACATATTTATAGACTATTCTATGTTATCATTCATGCTACAAGTTCATTGGCTACTAAACTATAATATAATACTATTGGTTACCTGTAACAAAAGCATTCAGACATTCAGAAAAATAACAGGTGAGGATATGTTTGCTGTTTTCTCTTTCTATTATTTGGGATTCTGGACTTCTGTTGATATTCCCTGGGCAAACTGCCCCCTGACTTCCCTGGGCAAACTGATTATTTTCTTCTCATGGTCTTTTCTCATGAATAGAAGTAAACCATGTCCAAATTGATATCTATGAAGCCTCCAGACTAGCTGTTGGCCTCAACATTTTCCTATCACCTTACTCCTGTTCTTCCCTTTCGAGGAAACAGATTTGAATTTTCCTAGATCAGCACCTAACACAAATCCAAGACTGTCCTGAAATGCCCTTTCAAGTCTTTAGCAAATACTTATAGTCCCGTTAAACAGAGAAAGGAAATTATAGTGATACACAGGGAAAACAAGCATTCATTTGTGTGCCTGGAAAAACTGAATAGCTTCCAGTAAATACTTGGATCATTGCAAGTCTTTTTTTCCAGTTGTCACCTCATGTGGAAACAGTATTTTGGCCTCCAATGAAGCTATCATGCAGGAAAACCACATGGATTCTTTTTGGTTGAAAGATCAGAATGTTCAGTTTGTCAAAAGAAAATTAGGATTAGGGTAAGTGGCTGAGAAGTCAGGTTCAACCTCTTCTACGGTCTTCCTTAGCTTTGTCTAAAAGGGTCCCCCAGGCTACTGGCAATTCAGAAATAACACTTACATAGACGAATTCTTCAAAACTAATCTTCCCATCTTTATTCTTGTCACCATCAATCATGAGCTTCTGGATGATCTCTCTCACTTTGTACCCAGGGAGAGGCAGGCTGGCCTCCTTGAACAGCTCGTGCAACTCGTAGTCGCAGATGAACCCATTGCTGTTGAGGTCTGAGGAAGAAAAGAGGCAGAGAAGGTTTTAGAAATGTGCCTGTACTTGACAGAACTGACCCCCAACAGAGAGGCAAAAACATGACCCCATGTCAAGAGCTTCATTGAGAGCAACCTACACACTGGGGACTTGCTGAATCCATGCAGGGCATGGACACACAGCAGGATGGCCACACCAAAAATATCAAGGAGTACTTTGTTCAAAGGACACCCCTAGGAACCAAAGGCACGCAGTAAATATACACAGCACATCCTCAGAGAGGGTCCCAACACAAGCCATGGGAACCCTCCAGCTCTGGGCAACAGCAGCTTCACAGCAGGACTGACCAGATGACTCCGGGCACATGTGACAAGTCATGTTAAAGATTTGATGACAAGACATGTTAAGAGATGTTAAACATGTCAAGACATGTTAAAGTTTCACAACAGAATATCTACATTTTCATAAACAATCTCCAGAATGCCTCTTTTTACATCTAACTACCACTGCCTTTGCACATTAAAAATAGATGGCAGTGAAACACAGCAACTCTTATTTTCTGAACTGAAAACACCAAGTCAGCTCTGCAGTTGCATCTTTATCATGTTGTCAATGATAAATGTTCTCCATTTAACACTGACAGCAAATTGCAACCAGGTATTTTATTGCTGCCCAAGAATGCTCTGCAAGGACATTTGCTTTCACAGGCTATAACCAAGCCACAGCAGCACCATGTGTTTAGTGAGATACTGTCACCTACTAGACTGAGGAAGAAAACAGGAATCTAGTGTGACACTGGAGCTTTGCACATAACAGATCCCAGCATCTCTGGGGACATCATCACATCTACTGACCACACATGGTAAATCCAGCAGCCCCAGCCTTTCTTCAGGCAAGTGAGATTTACCACTATGGACAGGCAGGGGTTGGGTGCCTCCTCCCCCAAGCTAACCAGGATGAGCAGAGTGTTGCTCACAACACAGCTGGCACCCAGGTTTCAGGAGAGTTGGGTCCACAAGAAGACAGAGCATTTGAAGTAGTTGTACAGCCCAGATTCACACTTCAAAGCATAAGCATGACCCTCCAGCCCCATCTTTGTAGAGGCAGGGATTCAGGGCATGTTGTTCTGTTATTGGCTCAGTAATAGGATGCTAAAATCTCTTTGCTGTAGGTAAGTGCTACAGACAGCCCAGGAAAGTTAATTTAGTGCCTGAAGAGCTGCACCAGCCCCAGAATTTGGTTTTCTTCAAGAGGGAATCTCACCACAGCCACTGGGGTCAGTATTTATGCTTAAAGGGAGATGACTTTCAAGAATAAAAGAAAATAACCAGGATAGCTCTAAGGTCCAGAGTTATTTTTTTAAACCAAATTGTGGAGGTCAATTTACTTTTAGTGAGGAGTCTGTGGGTTTTAGGTTTTGTTTCACAGGAATGTTTCAGCAAGCAGAACGTCTGCACCACCACTCCAACCGTCCTCATTTTCCAGATCCATATGGGACTATGGGATTTTGAAATTGTTTTTAACAGTTAGCAAGAAAGTGAAACTTTCAGTTTCAGTGGCAAATATCCGAAGTAACCAGAGTAAACCTCTACTCTGTCCCAGATTCCAGTCTCTTTGTCTCAGACTAAGACAGAACATCAATTCCAGTGGATTAAAAAATACATTAAACTACTTTATGAAAAGTTGTGGATGCAGACATGCAGTAGCAAGAAGTTTTCTTGCTTCTCTCTTATCCCGTGTGAAACTTTTCCCTCTCACAGAAGCTATCAGTAATGTTATTGTAAACTAAGAACACCTGCGAATTGTTTACCTTATAGTAGAAAAATAGTTTTCACACTGGATGTTTTAGGGTTTCAACCAATCACCCCAGGCGAGGTGGCTGATCTCTTGACCAATTAGGGTATGAAGTAAAAAGTCTATAAAAGAGCTGTTAAATAATTTAATAAATCACTTTTGCTGCACCATTCCTGCCTGCCGGATCTCTCTCTTCTCCTTCTACTACTGCGGGACACATCGACAAAAAGTCAACGTTTACAATAGTGCTGATGAAATAAAGTGGTTTGCGGCAATGATTAATGATACCAATAGGCTGCTGTCTGGCCCTCAATTTTAGAATTTTATTCCAAAATAATACAAACTTACGAAGGCAAGCTTTATTAACAGTCCAGCCTGAGATCTCATGAGCAAGCTATTTCCCCTCTAGATAAATCACAGCTTCTTCTATTTTTATTTTTATTACTGAATCTAACTTTACAATATGCATCTTTTCTCCTCCTTACAGCCAGTGAGGAAAATAAGTCAAGAAGCGATTTCCTAATCTCCAGGGCCTATGAACCTAAAACAAAACTTTGCTTTCACTCTCAGCTTACAGCCAACTCCCTCTGCTTTTGCCTGTGCCTGACTGAACCAACCACAATCCCTCAGCACGCTGCCAAATTATGCAGGTAAATCCAAAAACACCTGTTCATCACTTCTTTCAATCAATCCACCACCTAAGTTCTACATCTACCCAAATGTTAGAGTAGATGTAATTAGCAGGCAAAGGACAGAGAAAAATAAGACTTCAAAATATATATTGTATCCTTGATAGGATCCAATTTTGATTCAGATTTGGTAAAGGTTTTCCTCTTGACATGTCTAGGTTAAGCATTCAGACGTATTTCTGATTCAGGCTTGCCTGTGCTACGTCTGAGCCTATTCAGATGTGAAAGGAATAAAACCTTATATGGTATTTCAGGAGGCAGAAGCCTGTTAGGTAAGACATCAAGAAATCGAGCTCCAAAGTCTGCAACTCCAATAAGGAACACATGGATAAAAGGATGCTGAAACCTATTTAGAGCTTGGTTCTACATATAAAGCCCTGCAGGGCAACTATCAGGAATTTACTCCAAGCTGGATCAACATCTGCCCAGTTTGACGGTTTCATTCACCCCTGCAATCAGCATCTTCCCAGTCCTCCAGGTGTGCCCAGTTCAAAGAAGATTTACCTTTGCTCACTAAAAAAAAAATTAAAAATAGGAGCTCTGCCACACAAAGAGCCATCTGAAATGCACACTCAAATGGGAGTTCACATGAGTCCAGAGCATGGCACAAAGAAAGATTTTTGCCCATCACGAAAGGCTGCATTGGGCTCAGATGAACAGAACAAAAACAAGTGTGAAGGACACACCTTAACTCACTCAAAACACCTTTGATTCTCAGGACTCAGGACCCAAGCTCTTGCAACTCTTAACAATATCCCAAACATGGTGGAAGTTACTCTTCCACAGTATTCTGGGAAAAAAATTAATTTCACAGAGTAAAAGGGCATCTATGTCCCAGACACTTGGGAGTGGGAATTACCAGTAAATCAGGTCTGTTAGTTTTACTGTAAGACCACACACCAAGGAATTGGTTCTGCACTGAAGATGCACTCATTTCAAGTTTTAGCTTCTTGGCAGATTTGAGTCTTAAAGCCTGCAAGTTTTACCATAAAGTGGTGCTGGCCTGTGGTTTTGGCTTCGTAGCAGAGTCAAGTAGTGATTGACTATGTGATGGAAAATGGACCTGTTCTTAACAGTCAAAAAGCCTTACATTACAAATAGGCCTGAGATCCCTATCCCATAGGGCAGCCACTTCCCTTCCTACTGTCTCTGTTCCCTTCTGGCATCAAATGTACAAAGAAGCAACATTTAAAAAAACAAACAAACAAACAAACCCCACCTCTGCAGTACCAGCCAGTTCCAAAACTATTTCCAGCATCACTCCAGGCTCACCATATGTGCTTTGCTGGATGTATTGCAACAGGCCTGGACTTCAGACAGAAAGTGGTCTAAAATCCCTCTCTAACAAAATCTGAGATAGTATTCAACAGCTGAAGAGGCTGTCAAAATAGAAGCTATCCTAAATGAAATCGTTCAGTGGCCTGCCCAGAATTACTAATTGAAGAAAGCGAAATTGTTTTAACGAACAAGCTACAGCCTGGATTCATTATAGTCTGCCTGATGGAAAGGAAACTACAGCACATCTGAAGTTTCCTATTTCTACTGAAAGATGCATGCACGCCAGCACGCTAAACCTGGGAAAGGTCACAGCAGCAACACATGGCACCGGCCTCTGCCATATGCAGGTGGCACAGCAAAGCCACAATGAATCCCAAAAGCTGCTTCAAGCTCTGGCTCAGCTTCCTCCCGAGGACAAGTACTTAAAATAGCTTAAATAACAGGATGCAAGAGGGGAAACTAACCCACACGTTTCCTTTTAAGGACATATGATCAGCAGGACACACTAGAAGGATCACAGATCCCTATTTTCCCTAAGCAAATGTTTCAGAGCATTGTCTTACCACCTTGCAGCGCTGAACAAAGTGTTCAGCTGAGTTATGATTCTTGAGTATGTTGTGATTCCAGAAGAGATGCTTATCTCTGCTTATCCTAGGAGGAGAGAGAAGGAAGACAAATAAAGAGAGCAGGTTTGCAGATTTTGTTCTGCCATGCCTCCCCTCTGAAGTGCCACTGTCTGACCAAGTACACACAAACAGGCACCACAGAACAAATTCAGAGATCCAATGAGATCTGGCGCAATCTGCTCTTCTTCTACTAACCTATGGGTCACTCAAAGCCTAAACAGTTCCAATGACCCCCTTAATTACTGTTTTCAGGCATTACAAAGGTTTTTTTCCCCCACTACTCTTTACCACTTGGATCAATTCCAAGACAAATAACTGCCTGTATGATGACAGGAGCTGCTTGTCTGTGCTATAGCTGACTTTAGTGAAAACCTTAAACAGTGGTTTCTCACCAGTGGATTGTTTTAATAAGCAGCAGGATGTCTGTGGGACTCATGACTTTTGCTGGCCATCAGAAAACAGCACACCTGCTGCATGGGAGAGAGGAAATACCTTCAAGTGGCATGGAAGGCAAGTGGTGACAGAGTACATAGTAACACACCTCACTGCCTTCCAGCATCCCCAGATGTCCCAATCCAGTCCAGCTGCAGACAGAAAAGCTGGTCAAACACACATCTTAAAGTCCCATCAACCTACACATCCAGAGTAGCAACTTGGGCCATGCTGGTCTCCAGGATGCCCAACAGGCCGTGCATCAGAGCAGGGGACATCTTGGTGAGCAGGAATCACCCAATGAAATGTTTCCTTCTCTCCACATCTCCTTCATGACATCCTAGAAGCCAACCAGCTGAGTTTTCTATAACCATGCTTCTCAGCTGTGTTCCAAATCTTCCAGGTAGCTGGGAGACGAAAAACCGGTTTCATTTTACATAGCCGTCTTAGTCCAACTTCTGTTCACATTCACTAGAGACACTATTAGAAGTTCACAGTGAAAGTCAGTCACCCAGCCAGTGACCAGTTCTATATCCCAGAGCAAACATGGCTCCTTTAGGCAAGAATAAAGGGAATGAGAGCATTAAAGACGCTTATGACAGGTGTGTCCCACATGCTTGCGGGCTCTACCATGCCTAAAGCACACAAAACAAGGCAGCTGAAAAGAACTATCAGACCCTATCTCATTTGTGGGTATGTCCAGGATAATTAGCTCATTTCTCATTAATATCTAAGTTCTGATACTGCCTTTATAATTTAAAACAAAACAGGGACTCACCTCCTGAGCAGGGTGAGCTGGTTTCCTAAAACAAACCAGGATTTGACTTGCATTTCTCCATGTTTCCAGCACAAAGGCAGCCGGCCAACCTAATCTCAATAATTTCCCCCACACTCATGACAAAAAGCCACCACATTCCAATGAGTTTAATAATATTAAATGTATCCAAGGAGAGAACAGGCTTCCTACATCCCAGCCTTATTGAGATCTGCACTCAGAGGCACATAAGACAAACACTATGCTTCCTCCCAAGGAACATCTCCCTCTGTGGCAACTCACTTCTACCTGCTGCGAAAGTCTTAAGAGCAAGAGAGGAGACGGAACTCTTTAAAATGCAACTTGCTTTAAGTTCCAACAGGGGATACTGCTCCATGAGAATCAGCTGCCTCTGAAATTCACATTTCTCTCTGCAGATTGGAAATTCTGAGCAAGTGAGAGTTTCCGCAGCCACCCTGCCCTAGAGGGTGGTAACACCCAATATAGATAAGAGGCAACTATGATTTTGTATATATAACCAGTGCTCAAGTGATGCCCATGTCCCGTTAGGAAAACAAAATGCTGGCTCTCACCACTTGTGCAACTTGATCCTGGCCAATGCCAGTCCTGGGTGTGGTTCCCCAGCTGCACACACTGACCTCAGTCCACACAGCTGCGCTCCAGCTCCCATCCCACCCCTCCCTGATGGTTCTCTGATCTTGCAGTAAGCCATATCAGGAAGCTAAACCAACAGAAAACAATTTTTTCCATTATGTCAGTTTTTTGCCCATTTCAGCTTCCTGAAGCAGTCTGCCAGAGGCTTCTGCGATGCCAGCGCAGGGGGAAAGCTGGGAGACAGGCGGAACAGCTGGGGCTGTGCAGCCCCTAAAGCACAACAGGCTGAGGGAGATGAGCAGAGGTGGAGCCACCAGAGGGCAATGGAGGTGTGCTCAGCACAAGGCATTGATCATCACCACAATTCGCTCCATGATGGCCAGGTAAACAAATTCGGTTTTGCTTACAAGCCCCAAAATGCATCTGCACAAACCAAAAATGCAGCACCTACACTGACCATCCACATGGCTCAGCCAATCTGCCAAACCAACACCACCAGAACCAAGCACTGTGCAAGCCCTGAAGTGCTGCTAGGGCCAAAGCAATGCAATACCTGTTTGGATATTTCTTCTGCCATCAGGAGGCAACAAAGCGCACCCTGGAGCAACAGCACAAGGCTGTCCACCAGTGGTCCCTGATAGCCAGACTTCCCATGTTCCCGCCTTTGTGCTCCTTGGCCAAAGTGACAAGCCAGAAGCAACACGGCTGCCAAGGGACTCCTTGGCACAGAGACAATCACGAGAGCAGCAGAATGCCCACATCCTGCTGGCACTGCTGCTCATCACAGGGGTGGGATAAATCCAATTCAAATGTGCAGCAGACAGGAGCGAGATGCCTTCCTCATGACTTACCAACTTTAGCAAAAGCCTCCTTGAGTTCTTCCAGCTCATCTTTGGAGATTTGCATGGTGTTGGCCATCTCATGGATTTAGGGAGTATCTAAAGAGAGAAAAAGAACACTGTGTGAAACCAGCCTGCATTCAACAACATGCAGTTTCGAACAGCAGCATAGCAACAATCAGTACCAGTGTCACCACAGTTCCCAGAACCCCATTTATCCTTCCACTAAGAAAACAGATGTGTCAGAGATGGGAAATACAAGATGGAAATACAAATACAATAATACTCTTTAACAAGTCAAAAAGCCTATTAGCCTTGTATATTATTTTACGACTATGCTGTTCTGCACATATTAAGGTACCTGCTGCCAGTGTATTCTGTAGGTCAGAAAAGCTCATATCTCCAGAGATTTTCCACAACTTTGAACAAAATCAGAATCCAGGACTGAAATACTAATATAAGAGATATTGAATGCTCTGCTTGCCTGTCTGTCCCAAGAGCAAACAGCTACCAAAGCCAAATAAAGAAGATTCTGAACACTACATGAAGAGGGTCTTTTGGCACAAAGTAGTATATCTGGTACTGTTTGCAAAAAAAGAAATAGTTTGCTTTTCTGCAAGAAAGCTGTTTGAATCAACACTTGCTTTTTTCCCCAGAGTCAGACTCCCAAAAAACTGCAAGGAACAGGCTGTTTGCATAGCCACTGATTCCCTGAATGGCAGGAGCATCATGAGTAAGCACAGAACAGCAGGCATGAGAAACACTGAAACCCCGAGTACACAGAAACTCCACTTGGATCAGATCTGCTTGGTGTTTAAGAAACAGAGAGGATGAAGCACAGAGTTCCTACACTCATCTGCCATCATCCTCCTTTCCAAGTGCGGATTAGGTGCCACCCAGCCAGGCTGGACAGGAGGTATCACCACAGGGATGGGAAAGCCAGACACCTACGCATGTCCCCTTCCCAGACATTCATGACAGGGATCAGATGCCCTGGTGGCACTCTGGCTGACACGACTATGAGAGAGCAGCGACTGATACAACAACGCTCACAGGGTAAGCCCTGTGCATGAACAGAAACACGGGCACTGATAAGCACATTCTAACACTACTGCTAGCTGTAGCTCAGGGTCTGTAAAAATGGAGATTTAGGCAGTCTCAGTGCAACTTTAAATGAGATTTGCATCCCAAGATTTTCAGCTCCCACTTTGTTCACTACAATCCCTGAAGCTGAGAAATAAAAGGTTCCTCCTCTGCCTGTGGGAACAGACACAGCTGCCTCCTTCTTTGGAAGCAAAAGGATAAGGGGTGGATTGAGGTTTACAGACTGTCAGAAGTCAGGATCCTGAACGGGCTGGCTCTGGCTCGAGGCACAAACAAGACTCAGTTTAACAAATGCCTGTGCTCCGATTAGCAACCCTCTTTTGTCTGAGGCTCCCAGCTGCCTTCACAAGCACTCGTTAACTTAACAGCGAAAGTTTGCCTGTAGCTGTAAATATTCATTTTCTGTAACACTTCACGCAGTCTGGAAAGAATGAAGTTGTTAAGAGATGAGGACTAAGGGCAGGTGTGGTGGCCTAGGAAAGCAGCTCAGACAGGTGCTCGAAGCAGAGAAAGTCAACAAGAAGTTGCATCACTGCAGAGACATGAAGGCAAGCACTTCAGACCCCACCTCCCAGCATTAGCAAGAACAACAAGATGTTGAACAGTCAGTAAAAGCCACCAATAGCAAGACAACAAACTTCATCACTGGGCTCAGGTTGAAAAAATGGGGCAGGGGGAGGAATCACAGCAAAGGTGCATCAGACAGAGAGATTAAAAAATCAATTTTTATAAAAGTAAACTTTTTTACTGTTTCGCAGATTACAAGTTAGGCTAGTTGACCAAGGGAATGCTACCATGCAGGTCCCTGCAAGATGCAGGAATGCTGTGTGCAGCACTGACTGTCTTGCTTGACATCCAGTCTGGGATCTATCTCCATTCCTGGAGCAGCCCCTTCCCTGTAGCACTCCCATGCGTGCCTCATCCGAGCCTCAGTGCCACCAGAACTTGGCTATTTCCAGGGGATAAAGGGGTTGCTCAGCAAGAAAATCAGCTCTGGGCAAGCTTGTTGCACGATACAGGAGATAGATTTCACAACGGGCCAAAACACTTGGGGAACACTACCAAGAACAGAGCTAGATTTGGCTTTGCAGGCAGGTGGCATGAGTTGCCAGGCAGGAGAGGCTGAGCTATAGATTGAGAACTCATCCAAAGCTCCTCCATAAGTTCTGCCTCCTTCCTAATTCTCATTTGCACCAATTAATTTTCAAACCATGACGACTTCCCTTAAAAAGGGATTTCCCAAAGCATCATTATTATCTAACCACTTAATTGGAATTTAATTTGCTGCTGATTATGTCTAACGTCTTTAACACCAAAAGAAGCAGAAAAGACCACAATAAGCTGAGAGCTTTTAAAAATGCTGCTCTGTTTAACTTTATCAGGGAAATATGCTCTGGATATGCCCTGCAGTTGTTTGTATGAGTCTTGACTTAAAAAAATTTTTTCCTTCCAGTCCCTAGACTGTTCAGCTCAGTCCATAAGTCCATTAGTTTTTATAATATCATTTCTTCCTTCTGTTTCTCTGCTTGAGAGGAGGGAGGGAGAATTCAGAGAATTCAACAGAGAAAAAGAAGACACCTGACCTTGTCAGGGCTGTCTGGGAAGGGAAAAGGGTGCTATAAAAAAACAGTCTATGCAAAGGTTAGTGGGCCACAAAGTTACAAGCTCCCAAGGCAACTGTACAGAGCTTTTCTGCAATGAAGAGGTATTACACAATCATTGGCACACTGGGCTGAGAGGCAGGGGAGCTTTTCTTTTTTTTGTTGTGTGTGGGGTTTTATGTTTGTTTGCTTTAGTAGCTGAGTCTAGGCATTCAGAATCATGTTTTTCATTCAACTGCATTTTTAAACAAGAGGCTTTGTCTTGTGGGACATAAAAGGCCCTTTTATCACATTGGCACAGGGATCACACATCAGCTGCCTCACTCGAAACCCTGTGGAGACACACCACGCTGCTCACACTTGACCGTGTCATACTCACTCCTGCTGCAAGAAAGACTCCACCAGGGTATGACAGCCAGAGACTAGCTCACATTTAAACACGTATTTTAGAGGGATGAAGAAAGAACAAGAGAAAAGTTTTAGTCTGGTGGCTGACAGCGCATCAGTAAATGCACAGATAAACAAAGTGTACAAGGAAGCACTCCTGGCTCTAGATCCTTCATCCTGCCTTCATCCCTCACCCCACAGTAGAAAAGCAAGGGCAGCTCTGTAACACATGGATGCACAAAGGCACCTACCTAGAAGAGCATGGCTGGCAGATGGTACACCCTGTTCCTGTCCTCTGAAGACTACCTGTGATACAGATCAGAGTTGCTTTAAGTACATGTCAGGTTTTGGAATATCAACTCTTTCCCTGAGACAGGCTGTATAAAGTTCGTGTGCAAACAAATTTTACAGGTTCTAAACACACTGCAGTCACCGAAGTGGGGTTAGTTTATTTGCAATAGGGGCAGGTCAAGGAAAGCTGTCCCAGGCATGTTTTGACAGCTGTGAGCCACCTGGGGACAGGCCTCTGCAGGGGCTGTCACTGGAGGGATGCCTCTGCTGAGGTACTCGGCACTTCCAGCACAAGTGCCAGAAGCTAACCAGGATATTTGGGTGGCTTAACTGCTCAGACAGCAACTTAAAAACACTCAAGCACAGAGAAAAAATGTTCTCAAGACAGTTCCCCAAGAGGGGAAGCCCTGGAAGCTGCATACTACACAGAGGATTGGTAGAAAACTCATGAAGGGGGGATATTTATACATCTCGAAAGTTGGCAGATTAATTCAAATTTGAAAGCACACGACAACCAAGTATTTCCTGACAGCCACTTGAACATTTCCAACAGAAACAGAGCTGGAATTCGCTGCTGATCCAAATGGAAGAATTTACTTTCTTAGCAGCTCTGTGTTACTCTGAAAACTGAGTGCTTCATCCCTTCCAGGCCTGCCTTACTTTAATATCTCTACAATGACTGCTTAACAGTATCAACTTGTTTACTCAAACAGGCCAATGCAGAGACACATTAAAGTGTCAACAAAAAGGTATTAATATGTCCTATTTCCACCCAATTAAAAAAAAAAAAATCCAACACAACACGTAAGCTAGACCTAGTCTGGAGCAGTGACTCACTCTGTATGTATTCCCCATTTCCAAGGAACTTGTGGTTTTGCTCCCTTCTCAAGGGATGACAAAATGCTTCTGGCATTAGAAGGCAAGTCAGTTAGCACTAGCTAATTAAAAATACTCAAACCCCACATATCTGTGACCACTAACCTTGCACATATCTTTAGGAATAAGCAATGAGACAGCCGGGCACTCAGTCCCCTCACAACCCACAGCAAGTGCCAGAGCCCTCAGGCTTGGGCACTGATGCAGCTGCCTGGCCACTTTGGAGGAAACCCGGTGATTCAGCTCACATAGGATCCAGCCCCCAGGCTTCCTGTGGCTCACTTAATTCTCTTTTTCCTCCCTGTTTTGCAGGTAGGGCTGGTCCCTGCCAAAAGTGGCATCGGAGAGTGGGGTAGCTGCATGCACTGCCCTCTTCACTCACCCCAGCCCCTTCTGAAAGCAGCCAGCAGCATTGTGACCATCCCAATAGGGCTCTGCAAGCTCCAGAGATGCCATGACAGTCCAGAGCAGCCACCCTCAGGACAGCGAGGGAAGAGTCACCAGCAAGGGATACAAGCGTAAGTTTTCTTTGCATCCCTTCCCAGGTGACTGGGAAGCTGCAGAGGATGCTGCAGAGATCTCCTGACAATGCAGAAACCCTCCTCCACAGGCACAGGCCTAGGCTCAAGCTGCTTTTGGAAATGTTTGCAGGCGGAAGAGGGCACGGATACACCCACTCCCATCTCCATCATCAGCTCTGATGGCTGCTTTTACTGGTCCAGTCCAAGCAAAGCCTTTGGAGTTTTACAGACGACATTCCCAAACCTGACAGCGACAGGAGGACAGGAAAGCTTATGGTGCACAGACTTGGTCTGATGAGTCCTCTGAGGTAAATAGTTTCTAATGCTTTGAAGGGAGACAGGAAAGTTTAGGGACTGATGGCCTGTAAATGAAAACCTATCATAAAATCCATCATCTCCTGCTCATAATCAGTTTGTGTGCTCGTCAATGCTCAGCACAGTGTTTTGCTCATCAAATTCCTACAAGACAGTACCCACACCTTGCATGTGGTTATTAGCAAACACCAAGCTGATGGAAGTACATAAACTTTTAATTGGCAATTACCTTCCAGACAGCCATTGGTCAGAGGCACTGGCTGAAACCAGACCTTCACCACACTTTGGTGATAGATGTCATCCTGGTAAGAGCAGTGATTAGGAGATGCTACCCCATCCAGAGAGGCTGCACCATGGTGGTGTCTAACCCCTTACCATCAGCATGATGCTGCTGCTGCAGATTCTGAAATCAGTTTGGTGCTGCTCTTCACACAATCGTGGTTCTCGTGCACATAAACACTGTGGTGTTCCTATCCACTCAGGGAGCTGTTTCCCCTGCCTCAGGAAGAAAGGGGCTATACACAATGCTTTGAGCAGGTATTGCTTTGTGATGCCAGATTTGGCTCAGTAGCTGCATCTCTCACCTATGGATCTCCCCTTCAGTGAAGTTTTCCCACCCGCACACAATAGGCTCAATCGCAATGAATCTACAGCTCTGCAATGCTTTAACTATTGAACACCAGTGTACTCTAACACCTGCAAAGCCATTAGCCAAATTCAGCTTTATTTCACTCCTAATCCAGCTTCTCTTGGCCATGCAAAGCACCAAAAAACTCACCTCAACAGGCCAAAGTCAACTACATAAATTCAATTTTAATTCTGAATTCTTTTAAGCTTGCCTGGCTATTTGAATTCACCACCTTACACCCCCCAGCTCTCCAGCTCCCTCAAACACTGCTTTTACATACAGTATACCCTTTGACTGATCCATGCTGGCTGTGTAGCCTACCACCTGCATCACAGGGAAAGGACACAAGCCTGCAGATAGGGATTCCCACTGCACAGGTTCCCTTCAGGTCACTCCATCCCAGTTCCATATCGAGATTACCTCCAGCTGCTGTTTCTGAAGCGCCTCTAAAACAGCGAAAGTCCCATCAGCAGGTTTTGCTTTATATTCTTTCAGACTCCTGAAACTGTCATGTTGGGAGAGGCAAGTTCCCTGCTATGCTTATGTTCACCTGGGAGTGGACTGTGAAACTTTGCTCTAGTTATTGCACAACTCACCAATGCTGCAGGGGAAAAGTCTGCCAAATCCATCAGGACCAGACACACATGCTGGAGTCAGTCACTGCTCTTAGCTTGCCAGAGGTTCTCTCCAGATTTGGAGGCATGTCTCTGGGGTATCCACCACAGGACAAGTATGTTCCTCCAGCAAATTCAGGTTAGAAGCTCAATTTCTCCTAGCTAGACCTGCAAAGAGTGATGCCAGGTATTTTTCTGAGCAGCACTTGGGTAGATGCCCAGCAGGGATCTGGGCTGCAGAGAAGCAGGGCCACTCAAACAGTATGGGAATAAATGCAGCAAATCAGTATTCCTATGCCTTCTGCTCAGACTTTAACCACTACCCCAACATCCACTGACAGCCTGAACAACCTGATCTTTCCCCTTCTGCATGCTGGTCAAAGTGCTTTCTCTCCCTTTATGACAGAACCAGATTCACTAGCTTGAATCATCTTAAATCCTTAGTAAAAACAATTGCTGACCCATCAGCCAATTTACATGCCTTTGACAATCCTGCACAGCCAAGGCAGCTCTTTGGGCTGCGGTCAGGCCTGGATAATGATCAGCACAATCAGGACCCTGATACAGAACTGAGCTGTAGCCAGCACCCAGAGAAAACCCCAAATCAGCATCAAACCTGCTCACAGCATCAAACAGGAATCAGCCCCTTGATAAAAGCCCAGGAGACCCATGTCCTCCAGGGCAGCATCCAGAATACTAAAAGCATATGAACAGAAATTCACAGGGATTCAAGTACACAAATCCCTCTGTCTTGCAGATAGAGAAAACAGACAAAGAGCAAGCAGCTGAGGATGCTTGGCCGCATGATACCAAATTGCCCTGAGGCTGGAGGGAAGCACAAGTCGGAAGAACACAAATGCTTCCACTCCAGTTGCCCACAGAAGGGAAAAAATAAAGCTTCCCCAGTCCTCAATGAAATTTCCCCCAACACATCCCCATCCTCTGAGCCAGAGATGCCTCTGATGGACATTAAGGGGTGAGATGCAATCCCGGAGCAGAGTGGATGGATGCTTGGTTACTCTCACGTCCCAGCATCTACTAGAAGAAGGCTGAACCAACAGAAACATAAAACTGTTTTGGGACTCAAATGGAAGGGAGAAGCACTAAAAGCTTTCTGCACACCTTACACTCTTTGAAGGCTGCTGTCATGGAAGACCAGGGCCAAGTGGATTGGATGGATGGTCACAGAGGCGACCAAGTGCACTCACACACCCCCATCATGCTGCAGGCTCACAGCTACAGCACACAGACTTTGCTCAGAATCTATCACACATATCTACAGAGTACTTATAATCTACAGGGCACAGTAGAGAACAGATAAAATACTGCTCAAGGCACCAATGAATCAACCTTAAAAGCCTCTTTGACAAACACTCCTACTAAGTGTTGCATTTTGACACACCTCCAGTTTTAGTGGAGCAGCTACTCCAGGGTTTAAAAACATTTGAAATCATAACCCACTAGACTGGTTTAACTAACTTTTGAAATAGTTTGTTCATGTCAGTGGAAACAGAACAGCAATATTCTCATTACCTAGCTAGTACACCATGGAACAAGTGATCCTTTCAAGACTTCTCAGGAAAGGAACAGCTGAACACTCATCTGCCTGGAACTTGCAAAAGCAAGTAACATCCAGGGATTATTTAAACTTAAGTGCAGAAGATAAAAGAGAGGGGGGCTGAGGTCACATGTCAGCTAATGGACTGAAACTCAGAAGGCTTCACTTAAATTCCTGGCTGAGGCACAGAAAAGTCATGCAAGCCTCTCAGGAAATTCTTACGTTGATAGTAATTCTTACTCTTGTGTAGTTCCCTAAAAAAAGAGTAACATTAACTCTTCTTTCTGCTTATTCTGTACCTTAACCATAAATGTCTTCAAGAAAGGACCTATCTCTTACCATCCACTGCAAAAACTCAGCATCTCTCATTTTAAGAGGGGACTCTCAGAGCAATAGTGTGAAAGACAGTGGGCTCCCTGCCAGCATAAGCAAAGAGGAATGAGGTTCACAAGGCTGAATCAGTGCAAATTTTCTTCCCCAGAAGAGACTGGGACCTGCTTGCTGGGACCTGCAGGTTACCCTCAACATGCTTTAAGCATATGTCTTTTGATTTCCCAATAATCAGCCCCAAAGGAGCCCAGTTCCTTACAAGGTGAGCTGCAGACCTGAGCCTGCACCCTGGTTCAGGAGCAGCTGGATAAAGCCCTGCGAAGCCCATGCAGCCCAGAACACTCTCCATCCCCCCAGTACCTCCAGCTCTGCTCTCAGGTAGCACCTTTGGCAGGTAAAGGGACTGATATCCAGTGTGCCACAATAAAGCAAGAATCATTACTCAGTCTGTTAAACTTCCCTCCCACCTGGGGAGGGGGAAATCAACCAGATCCCAAAATTAAATTACAGTACAGTCACTGCTTATTCAACACCAGCAAACAAGCTCCTGCAAGCCAAACACCTGGCATGACGGTGCTGGTCTCTGGCAAGCTGGACAATAGGGAGTTTCAGCTATTAATTTTGGGAGGGTGGGTTCTGTGCAACCTTTTAGAAGGTACAGCTGTGGTCAAGCAGTTTGCAAACTGTTGTATCAGTTGAAGGTAAACAGAGCTGTCCAGAAAGAGCACAGCCAAGGCTGAAATTCTGGCTGCCCAGATGATAAACATTCAAAGAAATGTGTCTATTAATGTTTTCTTAAATAAGAAACAAAACACTAGAAACTACAAACCGTACCCTAAGTGTTGTAATTATGTTTCAAAAGTGTCTTAAACTGGAGGAATTTCAGTAATAGATATCTAACCAGAAAAAGCTAACGATAAAAGAAAAACCCTTTTCCATTCTTCCCCTGCTGTCTGTAATCTTGTTTAGAAAGCCCTTGGGAAAAAGGGAAAAAAGTCAAAATAATTTGTTTCAGAGCAAGAAAGCAACATTAGACTGTAATAAATCAGTGTCACTGGTAGCTGTCCTAGTGGTTTATGAAGTAGTAAAAATCTCTAAATTCACCACTTATTTACTGTAAAGTAGATGGTGTAGATCCCATCTACTCTTAGCAAAATCAGAAACATTAATCTCAAAAATTAATGTGAAAAGGCTAAAAGTGAAGGAAAGCTGCTGGCTTTGCCTCGCAGGAGGTTGCAATGACGGTGAAATCACATTTAGTCTAACTGCAGGGTGTTCCCCACACTTCTCTATAATTTAACTTAATATGGGGAGGAGCAATAGAGAGCCAAAGGCAGCAGTTGCCAGTTCAGGATCAGGCAAGCTCTCTACTTCATGAGTCTTGGATTTTGGATAAGCGTTAATAATCTCCACAAAAGGCACTCTAATTAGCAGGTTTCAAGGTTAGGTAAATGCATCCAGCACTCCTGGAGCTGAGTACTAACTTCTCGTTAGGTCCCTTCAAGCTGCTTTGCCTCCTCCTCCTCCTCCTTCTCCCTCCATTTCACAGTTCAGCCAGTGTCCAATACCCCTAGGACAGATGTTGTGGTTAAAGAGACATATGCACTGTAAACAGCATGCAACCTCATCACTACTTTGAATTTCAGGAGGGTGTGAGAGTCCTCCAGCTGTGGAAGTCATTCTTT
>VYZQ01053596.1:0-28321 GCA_013400655.1 Mystacornis crossleyi | reverse complement strand
AAAAAAAAAAAAAAAATGTCTGCAGTAAAGACATAACTGTAGGAGTCAATTTTTCCACTTTAAGAATTTGAGATATGAGTAAATAGCCCCTTGACTCTCAAAGTAAAAAACAGGCAACTGAGTTAGACAAAGGCTGAAAGCTCATCCCTAGGCTTTGGGGGAAATAAAATCTTTCTAGCTTCCTTCTACAGACAGTTTCATGACTGTTCACAAAGGTTTTATGAGACAATATAATATGTCACATTTTGAAGTTTTTTTACAGTCTCCTCTAGAATAGAATTACCAGAAACAGAACAGGCCAAGGCATAGTCTACAAAAACTAAAGAAAAGGCAGCATTTTCTCTCATTACAGAGAGACCTTTGATTACCAAGGTCACATAAACCAGGCCCACAGAGCATGCTAGTCATAAACAGCCATGGAACAGGCACTGGGTAGAGTCTCCCTCCTCCCATCACACTCCCCTGCTCATTTACTCCCACTCCTACCCTAAACAACCATAAAGGCTGTGGCTAAGCTGGAGGAATTTCCAGGCAGCACCGCCTGCTTCCCGATCCCAGGTCAGCCGCATCCTACCTTTCCCCACACAGCGGGCTGGAGCCTGCCAGCAGCATTTCCTACCACCTTGTAAAAGGACTCGCTGCACCACCAAGCATCGCCAAGGACAGTGGAAAACAAATGAAACAACAAAAGAAGCCAACAGTTGAGGTTCATGAGGCAGAGAACAGATGCCCAGGGCAAGGAGACACTCAGATCTTCCCTCTGCTATCCCCCGGCCAACCACTCAGACTTGCCTGAGAAGCTTGGGTTTGAGGCTTGGCTTTTCCAATAGGAAGTGGGGGAATGAGATCACCATACCAGATACCAGTCAGCCTCTTGCCCTCCACGTTTTTTTGTTTTATAAGAAGAGGGATGAGTGTGCAGCTCAGGTCTAGACAGACAGGACTGAGCTGGAGGCTGTGGGGCAAGGAGCAGTCTCCTGACCAATGGATGTCCCTGCAGCACCTGAACTGAGACATTCTTAAAGTGGCAGCCTAATGCACAGGCTGTGGACTAAAGTTTTCCATTTTTGCAGGTCCTTCAAGAAGCATAGCTAAAACTTTGATCAACATCTATGGTAACTATGTGGCTGGCAGGCAGACGTCTGGCTCTACACCTCTCCAACAGTGGTCACCTTAGCACTTTTGGATTAACTAGCAGCAAACAGATTTTCTGAGGTATTTTATAGCTGAAGGGCTTCCTGTGGCTGCCAATACCCCAGAAACCAAGACATAGATGTGTTGTGTACAGTCTTCAGCCTGATGAAAAGGAAGACTATTTTTAATCCAAGCCTACATAGGGTGGGGCTCAGTCTCCAACCAGGCCAAAAAGCCACTATAATCCACAAGACCAATGCCTGGCAATCTTTGCTTGCAGGCTGATGTCTGTTCTATTTTGGGGATGGGAGGAATTTAGAATAAAAAGATTTATAAATTAAAAACAAAGGAGGCTATGAAAAGTGAATAGAGGGAAGGGCCAGACTTATCATGTGTATTCTGGTCTAAAGAACAGGGTTCTAAAAGAACACGAATCAGAATTACTCTATTTTCCATTTCCCACAGCAGTTTATAATTTCTAACATGGGCTGAGGAGAGTACAGCCCCAGTGTATTTTTTTACAGGAGGAAAAGCCAATCCGTGGGTCCTTGCACAGCAGTGAGACCTTGGGGAGGACGAGGCAGGAAAACAGTCACCAGTCATGGACATACCACCAGGATCCCATACAAGGTTTCCTATCTCAGACACCAGTACAACATCTGTTGGGACACCTCACTGTTTTGTGCAGTTGGGACTGCAAAAAAGGCAAAGCAGAGGACTGGAAAAGAAGGGAAGTTTTGTTTATTTAGGGCTTATGGCAAACAGGCAACCAACCCACTTAAAGCAGAGATTTTTTTGTACTCTCAGCACCTAAACGAACCCAAAATCACACAGACTTCAGACATAACATACCACTAGGTTTTATTTGTTACAGACCCTATCTTAACTTGGCATTCAAGCCAACTCAACACAGACATTTACTTTGCCACATTAGCCCCATGTTCCTTGCAGTGCACAGGTCATTTGTCTAAAAGCAGGTATAGATAGCTTCTCTCACTGTCTTCAGGTGCCCCTTTACCACCCATCCATAAACTGTGAAACACTTGCATAGGCATCAGCATCTCTAGAGATCCTTCTTCACCTGGCCAGGGCTGGATCATTAACCCAACTACAAAAGTCTGCAATTACTTCTCTTGGCGGAATGCAGAAAGAGCAGGACGAAGAGATGGTACATTGGGATAAGCGGAGGACCAGCAATGATAAGCCTTGAGTACTGCTATCACTTTGGTCACAGACTTCTTTAGAAAAAAAAGCCAAGATCTAAGCAACACTACGAAGTTTAACCCAAACGTTATACGCATAGCAGCAAAACTGTATGCTGAATACCTCAACACATGACTATCAACAACTTTACTTTGTCCTTCCTTGTTCTACACAAATGACCTCATCAACTCCCTGCTCTCTCACTTCCTTCATTAAGGGCAGTATGCGATGAGGAAACAGTGAATGAGACAGTTAATCTATAGTCAGCTTTAAAAGAAAAAACAAAAAAGCTTACTTAAAACATCCGTAATTAGGCCTCCTGCAGAGACACTACACTTTATCTTCTCTTGAAGATCACAGTAATAGTCTCTCTTCCCAGCTATTCAGTGGGGACTCCCAGCAGCATCTGTGTGCTGTCACTCTTTCTACAGTAAAAAAAAACCTACTGGAGGGGCAGGAAAAACAGCTGTAAGCATTTCAGAGAAGGAAATGAGACAAGGAGACTGGATAGAAGCATATGGCCCATATGGATTGACATAAGCAATCGGCAGCAGTCCTAACCAGAGCTTCCCATTTCAGACAGTTATCCTGCTCCCCACATCCTCAGATGCATGTCAAATCAATAATTATTTCATTACTTCCATACTAACTCCCAAATGTTAATAATGGACAGGCCACCATAGCCCATTGGGACAACCTGGGTGTTGCAGGAGGAGTCAATCTGCCCCCAGGAATGTGCACATCGCCCAGCAGCACAGGGTGTCGGAGAGTGCAGACCAGTTAGCACAGGGGAACACAAGGAAGGAGACCTAAGGCAACCAGCCCACCTGCCAAAAATACTGCATTTGATGGGCAGTGGTCACCCTCACAGCTCAGCTGCTGAAAGGTAGAGATAAACTAACAGGAATCAGCTAGAAAAACAAACAAAAGGGAAAGAATGAGTGCGGCTAGCGCCATCTCTGCTGATAGCAACTCTACTGGGGGCACGGAAGCACCCTTTTCATCATCATGCCGCTCACAAACCCACTGCAAAACTAGCTTTAAGTAGCTCAGGCATGAACCCACAAACCCAGACGGGAAACCCTAGCTGTTAGCAGAGCACACATGATATAATCTTCCAAGCAGGCCAGACAGGACTTGCTTATCATTCTTGGTATTTTTAATCTATTACCAAAAAAAGCCAACAGATTATAGATTCCCAGGAGACCAGTGGATGCTACAGTAACTGAGTGGACTGGCTGACCACCACAGCTCAGCACCCTGCCCAGGGAGGTCCACACCCCTGATGGGAACAGAACTCCTGGGAGAAGGTAAAAGAGCCAAGCAAACAGTCCTGCTGACAGGGCAGCTGCTGGTCAGCACTGACGTCAGTCGTGGTCAGCACTGATGTCAGATGTGCCCACCACAGGGAATAGCTCTATCACCTCCAATGCCACCACCTCCAGATCAAACACTAGCGCTGGTGGCACTAGCGGCACTAGCAGAGTGCAGATGTGCACGTCTTCTCCTCCCATCCCACTCTCCAGCCCTATTAGGTGGGGACTTCTGTCTTCAGCTCCATCAGTTCACCACATTTGCTTGCTCAGCTGGTACACATTGCTCTTTACATGGCTGGCAGATGACACAGGAACACACCAAATATCTGAAATCTCAAACACAGTGCCTGCTGCCCAGATTGGGCTCTGCAGCCACAAACACACAAGTCCCATCTTTTGGCTGTAATCAAATCATGTCTTCAATCAACAGTTAAAAGAGTGGGTGGGAGATGGGGTGGGCTGGGGGCTGCAGCACAACAAGATGAGGAAGGAGGACTTCTGACAGCCAGGATCCCCCGTCCCCATGCTGATGGCACAATGTGACAATGCCACCCAGGTAAAGCGGAGGAAATCTACACCTTCAGCCCTTCCTTGGGAAGTATCTGCACAAACCAGAAGACTTTTCACAGACCATTCTGCAGTGTTCTGAGTGAATCTCACAACACATGAAAAGGTGTTATTCAAGTCTCCACTTCAGAGAAACCTGACCTAGAAACAGGAAAGACATCCAGGGCAGGAACCACTAGCAAGGACAGGACAGGCTTGACCCATCACCTACAACTTCAGCATTGAAGAGCACAAAGTAGGCAGCTGCTAAGACTGAAGCTGAACTAATGCTGCTGTGTCTAAACACCACCCGCCTCATACCTACTCCCTGCACAGACCACACTGAAGATACCTATTTTTAATTCACTAAATCCAGGAGAGACAGTACACCCATAGGAACACCCAAACCCCTGTGTACAGAGCAGGGGACACAACAGTAGTTCATTCATGACCAGAAGTCACACAGCTGAAAGTGATTACAGCAGCCCAGTCACTGTCAGCTGAGCTGCTGCTGCTCAGAGGACCTCCAGGATGCCCCCACTGAGCATCATTTCTCCCAGCCACAGCATCCAGGGCCCAGATGTTGGACCATCACCCAACTGCCTTCAGTTTTCACACTTCCCACCTACTTATCCACCAGCAGCAAGAGCAGCAGCTACCTCTGGACTGGAAAAGGGTTTTAATGGCGCAAGCAGGGACAGCTGATTCTGCATAAGAGTCTGAGCAACTCTCTGGGGTAGTCAGAGGGGAAATGGTCCTTCCAAGCCCTCCCCTACCAGCAGTGCTGCAGGCAGAGCTCTGCCAAGACTTTACCCACCACAAACACAACGACTGCTGTTTGTGCAATAATCCAAGTCCCAGAGTGCAACAGGAATGTATGTGCAAAGATGTCAACAGATGCCTATGAAGGGGCTTGGGGACCAGGGATAGGTGATGTTGTGACATTTGTTACAGTAACCCAACAAATACTAGTTTAATTCAACCTTGCATCACCCTCTTTAAAAGAGTTGATCTCAGTTTTGCAACATACTGGAAAAGAAAAGATATTCAGGAATGTTTTGCTTTGCACATGCATTAAGGCTATTTGGTAAACTTCTAAAATTCAGTATCCACCTTTCACACATCTGCTGGCAGGAGTTTCTGTATTCATCTTTGGCTTGTTTGATATAATTAGCAACTCTAATTACTTTCATGAGCTCAATGTCCAAAAAGATACACAGATTACTAAATGCACACTAGTACTTACTTCAAAAAGTGCTGAGCATGCAAAGGCTAGTTATTGGTTAATAAATATTAACATATCATACTGTGGATATTCCCAATTTGACAAGAAACTTAAAAGAAAGTAAAAAATTAATATCTGTTATTGCACCAGGCAGGTTGATAGCTTGTCAGTCACATGTTTAAACATCTAGCCTGGAGAGATGAGAATCTGCTTTTTTAATGCAGAATTACTGCTCCAATATATGTGGAGGCAGAGTAATATTCAAAGCCTGAATGAAACATCTACTTAAACCATGTTTCTTTTGCTGCTTAGTGCTACTTGGTGGTACACAAATAAAAACCAAGTAGCAGCTACATAAATTTCACCAGTCCAACCCTCTGCAAACTGCACAGCAACACTGTAGCAGCTGGCATCTCCCTCCTTCCTTCCCCACCTTTGCTTTCCACTCTCTTTGTGATCAGAAGCACCACTATACCCCTGCACAGGGTTAAACTGCCTCCCAAAGTGGCAGGTCAAGAGCTGCCCTTGTGGACACCATTAGAGAGCCTGGACCATGCTTTGTAGGACGGACTGGACCGTGCTTTGTAGGACACTGATGGATCTGTACAAAATCTGTGCTGGAATAATGCAAGCAGGCTTGATACTACTTTTCCATCACCTCCTCTGCCACAGGCAATTCACAAGCAAGAAAATCAAGCTAACAGGCCTGTATCTAAAGAGGGACAAATGTCCCCAGAGAATTCCAATCCACATCTCTCAGCGTTTTATGAAGCAAAGAGATGCAAAACATTGTAACTGAAAAAACAAACAAACCCCAACCACAAAAAAGAAATAGCTCATACTGATATAAAACAGAACTTACTTGGTCTTTGGCTCTGCTGAAAACATGGCCCCTTTGTGTTTCACCACCTATTATTTAATGCTGTGTAAAATGGATTACCAAAAACATTATCTGTGTGTTCGGACACGTCACCAAATAAATTACCACCACCTAAAATACCACCACCAAGACAACTTCAGGTGTGAAATAAGCCACCGATCACATCATCTCGTTAGATAAGGAAGTGCATTACAGTATCTATGATGGGCACACCCTCCCTAAACTCACCACCAATCATGTAAAAGAAAAGTATTTATATTCTCCCAATGCACTATGCTATACGCTCTCATAAATGCAACTACCATACTGAAGCTCCAAGTGGAGCACTTGCAATTTAACTACATAAAACGTGCAGATAAAGCCGTGCACAAGGCACACAGATCACTTTGATCACCAGCAGCTGCTTAAGCACAACTCCTGAATTAACTGTCCCTAACATCCCTTCCAGTCAATCATTGAGCAGCAAGCACTCTCCTTTGCTTCCCTCAAGTCAGAACTGCTGTATTTCCACTTCTCCAAAGCCATTTAAGTCACTGCACTAAAAAGCCAAGTTAACACAGGAAAGAGTTACTAGAAGATCCCACAGGAGTGGATTCAGGACAAACTGATCTAACAAGGCTGCAATTCCTTCACTCACCATCTTAATCTCACAACAACTGAAACCCGGAGCAGAGAAGTCAGTAAGGGAGCCCTAGGGGAAGGCCTTCCTCTGCATTTATCCAAATACTTAATGAAGTCATCAGTCCCCAGAGTCCCATCTGCTGGAAAGCTCATCTAGCCAAAACTGGTAAATAGGTTCCTGGAGTTTGGGGCGTTCTTAATCTGGGGAGATGTTTGCGTATTTTATGGGAGGGAAAACTTCATCAGATTAAGTTTGATAAGAGAACAAAGACCCTGATTAAACACAATTCTTTATATCTAGCACTGAATGACTGAGTTTAATAATCACATTATGATCTCTTAAGTCAGACAAAGAATGAGTAATTCATCTTTCACAAGCAAAAAATTCCTTCAAAGGGGCTTGTTTACAACCAAGCAACATCCTCAAATTGTTAAACCATTGGCAAGATTACTGGGCTGTGATAACAACGTTTGGGAAACATTTCACTTAACAAATTATTTTATTACTTTTTTTTAGAGTTATTTAGATGCAAACAAACATATCTGGAATTTAAAGTCTCTGCGTGCATACACCCCACATAAAGCCCTCAAATACCCCTGAGGACAAAAATCAGCTGCAGAATATTGCACCTAGGGGACTTGCCTTGTGTCCACTAATCCCCCTGAATCACTGCTCTCCACTTACACACCACCAGCAGCTCCTCTTTGCCCAAGATTTCTTTTCAAAACAGACTGAATTTCTATACATCATTATGCACAGCACTAGCACATGCTGATCTCGGTAACTATTCCCTCTTTATAACCAGGTTCCAGCTGTTGTCTTTAAAGTTACTCTGAGCAAGTCTCCCAGCATTAAGGAGTTTTGCTTCTCAGGTTACCAGGCTCACTGGAGAAGTCACAAGTGTTACTGGTTGAACAATGGCTCCATGTTCTCATGCAAAAGCAATTTACTTGAGATATCTATTATCTTTTATAGTCGCTTCTACAGATTGACCAAAAACAGGAAGCCCAGCTCTCATATTCCACTAGAATTGTGTAACAGCAATAACAACCTCAAAGGCTGATTCAATGGCATTTGCTCAGATCTATACCAGGAGCTCTCCTGAAAATAAATCAGTGAGTCCAAGTGATGCCCTGCTTGAAGGTACGGATGCTTTTACAGAGCAGGCACATGCAGCCTGTCACAAGGAATCATTAACTGTAGGTCAGTTCCCACCCCCATGTTTCACCACTATTTCTACTTAGATAGAAACTTAGAACTAGAGCACAGTCATGCCAACAGAGTTGTTACCTCTGTAAGCACTGGGACTTGATGTTACCATTAGAATACTTCCAGCCAGCATCAGGGTGCCCCAGCAAAGGAAAGCCTGAAGCTTTAAATCCTGAAAAATTGCCTGCTCTTCTCTTTCCCTTCCCAGGCTCCCAACAAGAAGCCATTGTTGGGGAGTAGGGTGACACTTCCTCTCCCAGTCCAAATTAGAGCTGTATTAAAAAAAAACCCACACAGCTGTCCCACGACTTCACTTTATTTCACCCCGCTTCAATTAGATGAGAAGTCGCTCCCATTTTCTCACACTCTCTGCTTTGGGAATACTATCTTGCACAAAAGATAAAAGTGAAATGCAAACCGAACCCCTTTTCAGTGCCGCTCTGCGGGAACCCACAGCAGGAAGCGGCACCTCCCCGCCCCTCGGCGGGGTTCCGCTTCTACCAACTCGCACAAAGCCCCAAATCTGCCGCAGCCGGGCTCCATCCCAGAGCCGACAGCGGCTGCGGGCAGCGCATCCCCTGCGCCAGGCCCTCCCCGGCTCAGCCCGGGGGTGAAGCTTTCCAGGGGGATGAATCAGAGAAGTGACTTTTCATCGCCGCGGGGAGCTGGGAGCGGCGGCAGGAGCGCGCTCGGCAGACAAGTCCCTCGCGTCCCGCCGAGCACCGACGCGCGCCGGGCTCCGCGGCCGCCCCGCCGCCCCACTGCCCCGGGACCCCCCGGGGACACGCCTGGTCGGCAGCGGAGCCGGGTGGCAGTGAGGGCCGGGCAGGGCCCCTCAGAGCCGCCGGGGCCGGTCGGCGCCTCCCCCGCTGCCACCGCCACCGCCGCCGCCGGGATGCTCCGCGCGGGCTGGCGCACGTCCAGCGGCGGGGCGAGCGCCTGCAATCTGCAACATTCCCCGCGTTGGAGGCGCGCTGAAGGAACCCCGGGAGCACTCACCGTCCGTGCCACTCCAAGCCGTCCCGCCGCGCCAGCCCCGCCCGCTGCCCGCGCTCGGCTCTCCCCGGCCCCGCCGCCCCGGCCCCATTGGGTCACCCGCCCGCACATCACGGCGCTCCGCGCTGCGAGTGGGCGGCCGCGAAGTCACTCAGAGCAGTGCAGAGCTGAGGCTCCAGCCAGGGCACGCCCCGTCCTCGTCCCTACCGCCGTTGGGCTGCTCTGCCGTACCTTCCCCCCACCGTTCCCTGCCCGCATCCGTCTTGTTCTGCATGTAATCATCCCCATGCCCTGCCTGTATCCCTAGTCCCGCGCATGCCTCACTCCTGCCCGGCAAGCATCTCTCATTCTCCTGTGTGCAACTCTCCTCCAAGCAGGCATCCTTTCTTCTCTACATCTCTTCCTTCCGTGCTCGCGTCCCTCCTTCCGTGCAAGACTGTGTCCTGTATGCCATGCACCGGCAGCCCTGGCTGCCTCAGCCCTATCATGCAGACAGAGAAGCTCTGGGCTTCCCTTGCAAATTCCCCTTGTCTCTCCAGGAACAACCCTGCGGGGTGGTGCTGAGGATGTCCAGGGAAAGCCGGTGCTGGTGGGCACATTGGACACAGAGCCGAGCCAGGGGCTGGCTCGGGACCTGGCTCCCACAAGGAGTAATTGGAGTGCAGGTGCCTATCCCTTGCATCCTGTCATTCTGTTCTCCTGGACAGAGAGCATTGCCATGGCCTTTCCCCATGCAGCTTCCAGCTGTCCAATTTGGGATAGGTGACCTCATAACTGTCCTAATTTCTACATTTGCTACACAGATATTCACACCGAAAATTGCTAGAAGGGTTCAGGAAATCAAAGGCCTTAGGGACGCTTTTGCATAAAAGAGGTGGAGAGCAGAAGTTAAGCCAAAATAGGCCTTGAAAGGAGAAAGAAAAAGCAAACACCTGCCGTGGGAAGAAGGAAGTGAACAGAGAGAAGGAGATGGGGCCAGAGCTGCACTTCAGACCTGGACCAGAAAAGGGGGAAGTTGTTTCCCCAAACGGGAAACTTCGCTCTCTTGGCTGATGCTGGCATGTCCGCTAGGATCAGGAAAAAACATGGGTTCAGATATAAATGTCTTCATCTAGTTTTAGGAGAAAAGCCTGTGCATACAGGCACAAAAACCCTTTCAGGCCAGAAAGATGAGACATTCCCATGCCTGGAGGTGAGAAAAGCACAAAGTAATAAATTCATACAACAACCGGGAACACTAGTGGAAGGTGCTAGCTCTTGTATAATGTAAAAGCACATCTCATTTTTTGCTGTTTAACTATTTTCCACCACTGTCAGAAAAATTAAACTTGCCGAAAGGTGACAGTTACCTAATAGACTATTAATAGATAAGGTGCACACCAACATTAGATCATTCTTTCTCTTCTCTTTCAAACTTAAATAAATGTGAGGCATATTTAACTAGAACTGCCCAGTGAAATCCATTGCAGTGATTCTCTGTGTTGGCAATGTTACAGGTGCACATTTCTGGATCTGAATTGCATAGTCCTATGTTATGAATTTTTATATGAATTATTTACAGAAAGGCTGTCAGTCTGATCATTGTAACAGAAAGTAAAACACATTTCGTTGTCAAAACTGCCAGGAAATTTCATTTTGCAGTGTTTTTCCAAAGCTACAAAATGACACAGTCTCATAAAGTTGTCCCACATGATGGAAGTGACATGGGTCACAGCAGGAGTTTCTTCATCACATTAGGAGCAGCTTCCTGAGAGAATCAGACTCTCTTCCCATCATCCTTTTATTCTTTTTATACAATTGGATTTCTCATTGGATATCAGAAACTCTTACATATTCATCAGTTTATTAGGCTGGGTCTTGGAGATAGGAATGGTAATTTTAAACCGATTTTAAAAATTAGTTCAATTTTACACTCTGTGGTGGTAGTCCCATGTTTAGATTAGACCAGTGCTTCACACTGGATTACAAACACAAGAGAGCTGGGAATATTTCTGATTCTGGATTTTAGCAAAAAATAATTATACTTTGGATTACTTCTTGTCCCCTTCTGCTAGCATGCCAACATAAAGGAATGGGAGAGGTGAATCATCTTTGTGAACCTTGACTATTCATAAAATGCAGATTGCATATTTCCATGCCCTGCTTTTGTCCAAACCAGTAGTATGAAACAGGCAACTCTTTGTTCTCCAAATGAGGCAGCAAAGTATTAAACATTTACCAGTTGCCTCTTTATTAGGATTACCCCATGTCTTCCTGCACAAAGAAAGTTGAGCTATAGTAGACACATTCATTCATACAGCTACAACCACTGCTTAATACTCTGTAATATAGCCATCAAACTCAGTTTAAGATTTTTATTATGTACTCAATGTAATTACGATATTCTGAGTAAGATATCAAAATGTGGAGTTTCACTTACACATAACTAGTGAATACCTTCTTTGTAAAAACACACATTCTTGGGTGATTATTTATGGTTAAAAACACTCTAACACAGATATTGGTTTCCCTTTCTCAGGGAAGCTCAGCAATTACTGCTTTGTGAAAGAGCGGACAGACTCTTTCAAGATCACCTGACAGCAGGCAGTTGGATTCTTATTTCACTGCATCCACAGGTGATGTAACCAGGAAAGGAAAGGTGAAATTTTGGCAAAGGTCACAGGGGAACATCAGTACTCTTATAAAAAGTCCCATGGAGATTTTAAAGAGAGACTGAAGCACAGGGTAGATCTGGAATATCAGCGTTGGCCAATTAACGAAATTATATTTGGGACATTTTTAAAGCCCTTGCAAAAAGATTGCTATTTAGAAAATGACAAAGAGTACTGTTTGCCAAGAGGGACTTTCCACACAGTGCCATGAGAACAGAGGGCTTAGGGCCAGACAGGAGACAGGTATTTCCAACCCGACTTACAACATCTGCATCATATTTTGAACTACAGAAAATTGAATTTACCTCCCACTAGAAACATTTACTCAAATAATTCTGGGCTCTTCTTTACTTAAAAACAACTTTTGTCTCTTCTCTTTACTTGATTTATCAACCCATCAAGACCAGATCCCAAAAAGCTACTGAATCTACATTTCCTTTCCCCTAGCTGAGGTACAAGCAACTGCTTACAAAGAAAATTATGTTTCCAGAGAACATGAGATGCAGAAGGTCAGACACAGGTACTTTGGGGCAGGAGAACCAAGCAGAGTTAGCTGCAAACTGTGGAAAATACAGTCTCTGCCATGTAGCTGGCAGTCATTCATTTTTTATCTCGGGTGACACTCTGACATGCAGTAACCTGGTTATTACCAAAGCCTGATGTTCTGCATACAGCTTCTTATTATTAAATTAGTTTAGTTGAGGTGTTAGGGCATGGGTTGGACTCAGTGATCTTGAAGGTCTCTTCCAACCTAGTGATTCTGTGATTTTGTGAAATCCTGGCAATGTGCTCAGAGCTGGACAACATTACCCTGGAATTAAGTTTCTAGGAGGGGTTTGAAGGGGGAAAAGCCTGGTGGTTTGGCAAGATAGGAGTGGGTCAATACTTCATGCAGTTGGTTTTGCACTGGGGCAAGACTGGAGGCAGGAAGCAAAATAGCTGCTTATGCAGGCAATTCTGCATGGTATTGAGATCTTGGGATGAGATAAACAGGGACGTATACAGGGCCTCCAGGGAAGACCCTTGAGTGTACAGTGCTGACCCTTGTGCTGGTCAGGCTTGCAGCAGTGGCCTTCGCTTTCATTTTTCTCTCCATTCTGCCTTTGGCTCAACTCAAGTTAAAATGAGGTACACAGAGACTGCATGGCAGCTAATGAATTATATTCATCTGCTGCAGGCTGAGAACTGGAGGCTGTGCTTGATGCACAAGGACACTTTTTCTTATGTTCCTAATACTTACTAATTTGCTCCTATCTTCACCAAAAGAGTTGTCAAGCACTGGAACAGGCTACCCAGGGAAGTNGTGATTCTGTGATTTTGTGAAATCCTGGCAATGTGCTCAGAGCTGGACAACATTACCCTGGAATTAAGTTTCTAGGAGGGGTTTGAAGGGGGAAAAGCCTGGTGGTTTGGCAAGATAGGAGTGGGTCAATACTTCATGCAGTTGGTTTTGCACTGGGGCAAGACTGGAGGCAGGAAGCAAAATAGCTGCTTATGCAGGCAATTCTGCATGGTATTGAGATCTTGGGATGAGATAAACAGGGACGTATACAGGGCCTCCAGGGAAGACCCTTGAGTGTACAGTGCTGACCCTTGTGCTGGTCAGGCTTGCAGCAGTGGCCTTCGCTTTCATTTTTCTCTCCATTCTGCCTTTGGCTCAACTCAAGTTAAAATGAGGTACACAGAGACTGCATGGCAGCTAATGAATTATATTCATCTGCTGCAGGCTGAGAACTGGAGGCTGTGCTTGATGCACAAGGACACTTTTTCTTATGTTCCTAATACTTACTAATTTGCTCCTATCTTCACCAAAAGAGTTGTCAAGCACTGGAACAGGCTACCCAGGGAAGTGGTTGAGTCACTGTCCCTGGAGAGATTTAAAACTCCTGTAGATGTGGCACTGAGGGACATGGCTTAGTTGTGGGTTTGGCAGCGCTGGGTTAATGGTTGGACCTGACGATCTTAGATGTCTTTTACAACCTAAATTACACTATAATTCTAACTAATTTGGAGTTTTTGTCCTTCTAGTCTGTAACATATTTGTGACTATTTTGTTCTCATTTTCTCTGGACTTTCTCCTTGATTTTTCTTTTTTAGTTGCTGCTCTAACTTTTGCCTCCTCCTCCCTTGTACTCCTGCTGGCACAAAGTTCCTTCAGCTCCTACAAAACTCAGTCATCCCACAGCTTCCAAAATCTATCGTGAGCAGAAGTGAATCTGGGCTGTCTACATTCCTGCAAGCCCAGGGCTTGGGAGATGGTGTGGATGTGAGCCAGTGCCAATAAATAGGAAACTATTAGTGCCTATGTAAGGCAGGAAAATTGCAGAACAAGATAAGACTCATAGAATTCTCTTATGCTCATTTTGGATAAGGATATTTACCCAAGGAAAAAAATGTTATCCTTAAAAGCAATGCTTTCTCCAGCTGTGTGTGTTTGTGCAGGAGCTGTGCCATGTGTAACAGGAGCAGGACCCTGTGTGGAGGTGTAGCTGTGACACACTCACTCCCTTGCACCCTGCCTAGTGCCGAAGTTGCTTTGCAGTCTCGCAGCCCAGGCTGTGGCTGTTCCCAGCTCTGAGACCAGGCTGCACCACACCTGCCAAACCAAACACCCTGTGTAGCTCCGCTTGGGCCCAGGACACGTGAAATCCAATGCAGTGGCCAGGACAAACTCAGTGGAGCAGTTTCTTTAACAGGTCCAGCAACTGCAAGGCTTTGTTTCCTTCTCCTGTTCTTTGCAAAGCAGAAATCAGACCACGTGCCTTGATCTGAGCAGATCCAAGGAAGCTGCTTTGCCCTGAGTTGCATCTCCAGGTAGCTGAGTGTTGCTGGGACAGGACTGATCCTGCTGATCAAAAACAGGAGGCTCTGGTGCGTACCAGCCTCCTCAAGATAGGTGAGTGCATGGACTGGTGCTGGTGCATCAGCCCACATATACATACCTGTGCTTTGCATTCCCTAAACTTTACTGCCAAGGACACAGCAGGAAAGAGAGAACTGTCTGAAAATAATGTGACTTTTGTGGTAATTGTGTGTGGGATGGGGCAGAAAGCAAAGGAACTCCTTGCGATATACAAGAACTACAATAAGGAACTACAGAGACAGGGCACACAAAAATCAGTCTTGGGTGGTTCAGGTTCATGTCATCCTGTTGTAGGCTATGGGACAGACTAGCTACCCTCCCCAAGGCACTTCCAGCCTTATCTCCTGCTACTGGCATTCCTGTTTGTTGCAGGAAAGCAAATTTTAGTGCTGGTCACACTGGGACTTCTCTCCTTTCCCATCCATCGGTGCAGGATCTCAAGCAGCACAGAGGGTATAGCTGCAGTGCATGGAGCAGCTGCAAGCTGTGTGTTCAATGGAGTTAACCTCACTTCCAGCCCCATTAGTGGTGTTTAGCTCCATCCCCCTGGCACAGGAGCATGGATCAGTCCTCCAGGCAGCAGTATGCGGAATGTTGCATCCAGCTGGCAGCAATGCTTTTGCCTTCCTGACCCCACCATTGTACTCCCTCTTCTTAGCTCTTTCTGTTCTAGTTTTTGCTGATCTAGACGTGTTAAAATTAATTTTTCTCTTGGTGCCTGACTCAAGGCAAGGTTATTAGATAGCTGGATCACTGCAATCTGTGACTGTCAGCTGCTGAAATAATTTGCATTGGTCTATGGGCTGGTAACCTACTAAATACCTACTTTTGGCGACTAACCAGCATCAAAACTCCTGCAAGCTTCATTTTAAAAAAGGAATATTTTATTCAAAGAGAACAAGAAAATGCATTTCCATGTTGTAAAATGATTTGCCTTTATGTGTCAAGAGCCCAGCTCAGTTTCCCTCTGGTCTGCATTCTGGAATCATTACCATACTTATTTCCAGTAGTGCAGAAAGTCTTTTCCATATGTTTTCATTT
The DNA here is from genome assembly GCA_013400655.1 of Mystacornis crossleyi. Classification (NCBI taxonomy): domain Eukaryota; kingdom Metazoa; phylum Chordata; class Aves; order Passeriformes; family Timaliidae; genus Mystacornis; species Mystacornis crossleyi. The sequence goes on along the minus strand of VYZQ01053596.1, from coordinate 12,635 downwards.
CAGCCAGTAGTCTGTAGCTAGTGTTTAATGTCTCCCAGGCAGGAGGAGACGAGGACAAATCAACATCTCTACTGTGATGACAAGGACCGCAGAAAACATAAAACCTTTCTCCAAAAGCAGTCCCCATCTCTGAAAGCAAGCCCAGTCCTGCAGATAGTGCTTCAACCCCTCTGAGGAGTTTGCAGCCTTGGGACAGTCTGTGAAGGGAGCTCATAGAAAGCTTCTGTGTCCCAAAAAATCCTCTTTGGCCAGAGCAGCATTGTACCTCATCCTGGCTGAGGGGAGAGGGCTCAGCAATGAAGAAGATGCGTAAAGTTAAAAACTCATTTGGACAGATAATTTTTTCTGAATCCATAACAAAATGTGTTTTGCATGGATATTTGCTTTCACGGCATTGAAGGACATTTGTGCCAAATGAGATGGGTGACCAGAAACTTCATCTTCTGCATTCACATAATTTGCATCACAGGATTTTTAACTGGACACTGTCCTGGCATTTCACATTCCAGCCCAAAAACAGTCTTCAGGTTTTGACCAATATGCTCTATGAAGAAAGTAATTTACTGGAAAAGGACAGTAAACAGCTCATTAAAAATGTTTCCCAGCATCAGCAGACAGGAATTCCTCACAGGAGCTCCTCTTTCTCTCTTTATTAGAGCTGATAGGGACGTGCTGGACCAAAGGGAATTCATAGCTACAACATGGCTTAAAAACAGAAGAAAATAATACTCTTCTGGGGAAAAAAAAAAAGTTCTCTAGTGGGCTGGGCACAGGCAGAATTAGAAAACAGGCTGTGTCATCCTCAAGTAAGGGCATTCCATGTCCTCCTGCTCCTGCAGCAGGTACTGATGGTCTTTTTAAGGGTGGCAGATGACAGCAGTGAGAGGCCCTCAACACCCATGTGTGGAGGATACCTGAAATAACCAGGCCCTGGCCATACTGACCTGTACAGAAAGGACAAACTGGTTCTCAGAATGGCACTGTGGATCCCTGCTCTCAGCAATACCAAGCCAAGGATATTCCCCAAACCACCTGCCCCAGGCATTTTATCACCTCAGACTTTAAGGACTGGGTCTCTACACCTCTTTTGGGTCCCTGCCTCAGCAGCCACTTCAGCAGAAGAGCTCAAAGCTCTATTTCTTTAAAAATGCAGCTTTTTGACAAGGGATGTATTGTCCAAGACTTTTGCAAGGGCCACACTTGCAGGAGAGGTGGCTATGTGAAGCCCAGTTCATGTCCCCAGGAGCTGCTTTGCAGGACTGCGTCTGCCATTACAGCTTTCCCAAGCTCAGCACCTCCTGTGCTCCACATGGAGACAAAACAGGGTTAAGAGCTGCCAGCACCAAGTACCCCAGATAGACAAAGTAACATATATCTGTCCTGCAAAGATCTCATCTTATTTTTGACTTGGCAGTGGGAAGAGTTTTGATCTCTTCCTGCTTTTTTGCTGTTTTTGTTATTTTAGCATTATCTGCAACTTTTCATATTTCTGCTGCTCCATCCAGACCAACATCAACTGCTGTGACAGCTATGAATAAAAGGCTTTCTTCTAGAAGTAGGGCAAGCAACATTTGGCTTTAGTTTTGATTTTGTCCCCAACACTTCTACAATTGACTTAGTTTTTGTGTTCACATATGTATCTAATAAGAAATTTGAGAATGAAGCACTGCCAAGGACATTAACACATAAAAACATTTTTCAGCCACTAAATATCACCTCCTGATCTGTGAAAAGAGTTTTTTTCCAATCATTATATACTTATGGCCCATCAAATTGGTACTGGAAGAAAATAGCTGCTAAGCAGCTCGTATTTGCTTTATCTTTTGAAACACTATGTTTGGTGGTGATGACATCACTGTCTGATGGTTTTGTCAGACCAGCTAGCCATGAAGATAGCTCAAAAAACCTGACCTTGTTTACCAGTGATTGTAAAGGTCTATGTTCTCTGTGGATTTAATTTCTGTATTAATGCAACTACTTATCTTGAAAGAGCTGTTTCACAAAGAGTTGGAAATCACACATTATGAGGGGTCCTGATGGACTGCAGTTCTTCAAAAACTGCTCCAGCATGTGTCCCTTCCTTGGGGTCAGTCCTTCAGGAAGAGGCTGCTCCAGGTGAATGACAGAAAGTGTGGAGTCAGGTCAAACTCAGCAAATCACCCCAAATCCTGGGGAATACAAGTTCTAATCACAGATTCAAGTGCAATATTTTAAAGCACAGTCACTTGGCACTTCTTTTTGAATGTGAGGTTAAACACTTAAAGGAGGCTGCAAGTGTTGAAAATCTTCAAGTTGATGCAAAACAAGTTATTAATTTTCACTGCAGCTAAAACTTATCCTTTTTCTCTTTTGTTTTGCTAGCCAAACTCTGATTTTTCCATCCTGTAATTGGGAAAAAAATCTAACTTTCCCACTGGGAACCAGCCTCAGAGACCTGGGAGCTAGAAGATGTTCCATGTAGCACACACTAAATAAAACCTTTGCCCTGCAATTCAAACAAGCCCGTAATGGTTTTACATCTCCATCTGGGAGGAAGGTTTTTCCGCATACATGGCATACCAGCTTTCTGGTGCATACACAGCTCCTCAGGTTTAAATGTCAGCTTGAGACCCTGACATCTTCTCATCATGGTAGTAATCTCCAAGTGAGCAAAACAGAATCATTAATTCTTCCCCTTTCAAGGCCCACCCTAGCTAACACCACCCAGCTGCTTAATCCTTACAACCTCTGAGTTGGATATCCTTCTTGGCACAGCCCAACATTTTTCATTAAGGCTTGCAATATTTTGCATGATTTTTTAAAAATTTGAATTCTTCTTGAGCAGTGCCACCTCCTTGAATCCACCAGTGTGTGGCTACCTGCCACCTTTCACTCTTTATTCAGAGTATCTAGATAATTTGGGATAATGATCTTCATGTCCCCTGGCCATGTGCCATCTAACAGAGTGGGTGCAGATCCACATATTTGGATTCTCAGAACCATGATTATGGAGGCAGTAGTGACATCACCGAGGGGTACAGGAGGGTGATGGGCTGTGAAAGGTCATGGCAACGCAAATCCATGTTTTCTGCAGACAAGCCCCTGGGTGACATGTATGCTGTGATCCAGATGGCCTTTAAGGACAGCTTTTCCTTCTGGACACAGATTTGCCTGGGGTTGACAGTGCCTCTGTCCCAAACTGCCCTCTGCGATTTGCCCTTGGCATCACGTGCGCTCTTCTTTATCAGTGTGGCCACTGCCTCCACCCCAGGACAGATCACTCAGTTCCCAAGCGAGCCCTCCTCCACAGTGGGAACTGCTGTGAAACCCTGGAGAGAAAAACTTTGATCTTTATTGGCATGAAAATAAAGACTTCTTGGAGGTCACCTTTCCCCAGCTGCTCTGGCCAAGAGGAGCTGCAGCCATTGCTGGCAGTTCTGGGCATGCCAAGGGAATGCTAACACGTGGAAGGGGATTAGTATGACACAACTGTTGGGACAACAGCTGGGTAGGCTGATCTTGGGTGCAGGCAGCTGCCTGTGGTGTGGCCAGCCAGGGTGGCTTATGGAATCACCTGTTGCATGGGGTGCTGCTCCTCTCCGCACTCTTGCACACCTACATGTGTACAAAACTGAATTTTCATTGCTATTATTAAAAACATAATTTATTCAGGCAAGAGTACTTTCTCACTTGCTGTATGAAAATCATGATTCAGCTGGGGACAGTTCATACTACTGCTTGAACCTGCATCGTCTTTCTCTTCCGTTTTCTTCACACAGTGCTCAGTGTGGAAGAAAACAGGCAATGGGAGAAGTCACATGTGGTCAGTCCACAGCCTGTTTTAGCAGGATGGTTGAGACCAGAAGCTGGAGTTGTCTGTAAAGGACCACAAACACAGATCTACCCAACAGAGTCACAGCTGTCGGCAGATCCTCCCCAGGATCTCCTTTACTGCTTCTCTGACCTTGACCATGAAGTAATTGATTTGAGCTGCTCCCTGCCTCCTCCAGCAGCCTGCTGTGAGTCCACAAGCTGCTGGGCAAACACTCACTGTTTACTTTTTATTGCCTGTGCTATCTCTCTCCTAGCAGCACAATTATCTGCTATACGTATAATACACCAGCTTTCCTGTAAAATTGCCTGTGTTTATGGTTTTGTCAGTGAGAACTCTTCCATGACATTTCTGTACCCTAAGGAGGCACTGGCAGGAGGATCAGGGATGGCAATACTCCATCATGAGGGACAGAGAAGAAGAATTAGACAAGCCACCAATGCAGATGTTGAAACTTCCACACGTCAGTCTGCTGGTCTGTATCTTTATGCTGCCACTTTTGGCTGTCCCTGATGAGCTGGAGAGAGACTTTAAGTGTGTGATAACCACCCGTCCTAAAGTGAACAGTGTCAGGAATCCATTAAAGTGCAGAAAGCGAACCACAAAGCAAGGAACCTTATTGTGTCACAATGTAACTCCAAAATGCCTTTCTGAGATCACAACCCTCTGAATCCTGATGTCTTGCAAAGTGAGGATGCTTTCAGGAGTGAGAGCTGATCTGCAATTTGGCAAGGGACACCCGTGCAACCAGGCACCATTGGTGCAGCAAGGCAGCCACCCACTTGCTGGGGATGAGAGCTGGAGCTGCCCCATGCTCACCCTCTGTGTGGGAGGATGGGGTCTCTTCCTCTGCTGCCCACTCAGTCAGGCTGACAGAAGAGGTTTTCTGACTTAGCAAATAAGTAGGTGATATAAAATTCATGATAAGGGAGGACTGTGACCCCACCTGCCACTTGAGTACTTACAAGAAAGGTATAAAGGGTAATGCAGGTCCATGCCCTTGGCTCTTCCCAAGGTGAGATGTGTAAGAAGACCTGCTAAGTTCAGATTGGCTCTTTTACAAGCAAAAAGAATCCACAAAGGGAAAATGTAAGTGTCCTTCTTTTCTCCTAAAAGAAACTTCAGTGCTGGCATTCAGGGGGACCACAGGTTTCCACAGCTCCGTCAGCCTGCTGTGCCACAGCCCAACTTGCCCACGGGGCCCAGCATGGCTGCCTCCACCATCACAGTGCTGAACATGCCTTTTCTCAGCTGGCAGGGGAGAAAATGTGCTGGAAAGCAGAGATAAAGGTTTCAAATTCAAAGAGCTCAAGGCAAATGAGACTGTCGGGAGAAAAACAAGAAACATACTAAAGGCGCACCTACTGTACCCTTGAGCAGGCACAGAGGAGGGAGTATTTGTCAGCTCATAGGTCAAAACAAACCAGAAAGAGAACATTTTTGGGTTAGCAAGACAGGGAGAAGAAAAATATTTAATCTTGAGCAATCAGAAGCATTTTGTTCAACCTGAACATTCCTGTGTTTCCTAACTCTATATTTAATTTCCCTTATATTTAAGGTTACTTGTAATGGAAAAAATGTATTTAAAAATCTTTTACTGGAAATTCAAATAGTTACAGAGGTCCTCAGGTGAGACAAACGGAAAAACAGAAGACATTGAATGAAACATGTTTTTCAGCTGTAGCTGTTGTCAAAATCTTGAGTACTTTCTGTTCTCCACAAATGCCTTTGTGCACTCATTTTGTGAAGGGGAGGTGTGAGAACTACTCAAAGGCAGCAGTTCCAGAACCATCCAGATGAAGAAAAAAAAATCATTGAAGATTTTATGAAGGAGACAGCTCAAGCCTGTACCTGTGCTCTAGTGTGCATGTGATGAAACAGGTTCCTGACCACCCTGAACTGATGGCATATTTGTTATGAACATATAATCACCCATCTGCAAATAGCAGTGGGTGCCAGAGTTCATCAACCTTTGCACCTGGCAAGGACTCAGTAAGCCCCCTCTGGCTTAGTTTTTGGACTATCCAGCACTGGAGGCAGCAATGAGAAAGCAGAGCCTCCTTGCCATGGAGCAAGACAGGCTCAGCAGCTCAGAGGCTGTTGGTACCAGGAGGAGACAAGGATGGGCCCAGCAGGAGAGCCTGGGGTTTTCAGCTTCTATGTTTTTTAGGGTAGGATGGTGCCCGACACACCTTCTGGGGCCTAATCTCCTTTTGAGTGTTTATGTGGGACTTGACCTTTAGCACTTGCAAAGTGAGGGGCACCTCAGCCTGAGGGCAGTGGTGCAGCTCAGGACAAAGGGTGTGACATGACATGTGGCACCTTTCCTTCACTTCTCTCTTCCGGGACAACTCCCAGCCTCTGGACTTTGTAACAGTGTTTTTCAGGTTCCTCGTATGGGAGCACTTGGATCTCACTGTACAATACTTTGCCCCCTGTTCTGAAAAAAGATACAACTTTTCCAACAGCTAAAGCATGAAGCAAACAACTGAATTAAGAGGGATCTTCGGTTATTAAGAGTTTTGGAGAGCAGTTTTAGATTTGTGAGTTGATTACTTAGATTATGGATGAGAAGAGCAAGCATGGGTGCGTACAGGGCTCCAGCACAGCAGATCTTGGTACAAACAGGCTTTTTCTCTTTCCCTTCCCAGGGGCATCACCTCTGATAGCCATGCATCCTAAGGATCCTGGTGCCTGGTGGGGAACACTCAGGAAAGGTGTCCCATCCTGCACTGGCAGCTTTCAGAGTTAGCATCTACCCCCCACAGCAAAGCTTCATTCAGATGCATTAGAAAAGCAGTGTGAGTATTAGGAAAAAAGTGTCCCTCAGTTAGTGTGGCAGTCTCAATTTGGACTTTACTTTGGACTGTATCCACTGCAGGGAAAAGGAAGTTAAGCCTTAAAAACAACTTCGTAATGGCTTTTTTGTATCAGAGACATTTTGATCCTGATAAGATTTTAAGTTACCATATGCTAAATGCCAGAAGTTCCTTGAACCATTATCTTTCAGTTTCAGCAAAACCATTCCATGGGAGGGCAAACTCCTGTACATGGTAGTGAGGTGACAGAGAGGAGAAATCACTTCTATCTCTTCCCCCCCCTCTGACACAATGATCCTGGGAGTACAACCTGTGGGCCAGCTCCCACTCAGTAGGGAGCTCCTACATCCCTTTACCACTGCTGGACAGCTGGCCCTTAAAATCCAATACATGCACAAACCTGTGACATAAGCACTGCTACCCAGTTTCCCCCAGTGCAGCCTGAGAAGCTTTTTCCTGCTGTGTCTCTCCTTCACTCTATAGAAGGCACCCTGTGATGACCATGGCTTCTATTGTAAGCAAAGCATCTGATGCCCAAAACAATATGCATCTGCAGCTAAACAGGGATGCACTCTGTGCTGTTTAAGGTGGATCTTCCTAATAATACAGAGTGGGTTTTGGACTAGAAATACAGGGAAGCATCACCCTTGATAGCACCAGCATCAAAACAGACGAGCTCTTTGCAGTCTTTGCTATGTCACACTCCTGATGCTGCCAGACAGTAGGTGTAGGTACCATGTTCAAGGAAGTTGTAGCCTGATGCTGTTGTGTTCTTCAGACATGGGCCACAGTACCAAGAACCTGCACAGTCCCTCCCCAGAGTATCACCAGCAGCCAGCATGAGTCCTATAGCACAATAGGGACCACCCTGGGCTGGGGGTGAGAGCTGGTGAGTGCTGCCTTCTCCTCTCTAACACTGCAAAGATCTCCCTCAGCATCACAGAGAAAGCTGGAGGTCCACCAGCACTGGTTGGCCTAATACTCTGCAGAAAGGCCACAAAACTTTCATGCTGCCAATGCTGAAGGTCTCACAGCAGTCATGACGCCCTCTCCCTTTTTCTTTCTTTTCTTTACATTGTACTTACTGTTTCCATTTAAATAATAACCTTCCTGTTACTCAGCATAGCCAGAAAAATCAGACTCATGTGCCTGAGAAGAAAAGGCCTGATTCATCCATAGGATTTTGGATGTCAATGGCAGTAAATCAGTGGTGTTTTCTAAAAATGAGCTGCAGAACAAGGACTGAGCAGCAGCCTGTTTCAGCTGCATCTGTGATCCCTTTGTTATGATCCACCTTATACAAATATCCAAATAAACAAGTTTGCTGCCAGGAATACTCTAGCGAGAAGCAAAATGTTGAAAAAAGTCGCCGAACTCTCGGTCTGAATGGAGAAATCTCTTCCTGACAATTTGATCATAGAAGGTGCCCTGGCTTGTGCCCCAAGAGTCTCTGTGCCCAAGGCAGGTACCCACACCACATGCTTGGCACAGTGCACAGTCACACCAGGAATATACACAGTGGTTTTTTGGCACATCTCAAGAAAATGGGTATTTTTCCACCGTGCTGTCTTTTTGAATCCTTACATAGAAAAGTATCATTAAACGCTGTTCCAATATTCTCTTTGGTTTTGCTGATCCTCATATCTGGATGCAGATGATCTTCTAACCAGGACTTGGCCACTATACCAAGGATTTCTCCCTTATCAGAGACTTCCACAGCCTCTTCTATTTCTTGATAGATTCTGTGTTTCTAAAAAAATAGCTGATTTCCCACCTATAGTGTCCAATGTATCAGAAGACCTGGTGATTTCAGTAGATCAGTGAATATCTAAAGTTACTCTTGCTTATGTGGACAAAACCCTTCAGCATGTGCCTCAGTGCCAGGTTTACAGTGTGGCAGCATAATGTGGCCTCTTGGCCCAGAGTGAAGCCACCACAGTGGTGTTTGCAAGAATTTAGTACAGTTGCATGGGCTACCAGCTTGCAAAATATTTGAGATGATGAAATATATCCCAAAGACAAAGAAAACAGCTGCTTCAGACAGGCTGACAAATGAGCCTGTTACTCTCTGTCCCTTAGTAGATTTGTGCCATTTATTAACTCCTGTCAGAAACAGCTCAGGGGTGAACCCCTGGGTATAATGTTCTAATTTTTGGGGATTATGCATATGGGTCACGCAGAAGTCCAGGGACTGGAGCACACACAGTCTGGGTCTGCAGACTCTTCAGCCATCTACAGCCATTGCACAGGAAAGGGGGTCCATGGAGGGTGAAAAAAGAGCAGAGAGAACCCTCTCCCACATTCAGAGTCATAGATTGTCTCCTTTTTCCCCCACTGAAAGAATTCACTGAGCCTTTCTGAGCTTGGGCTGTTTGTATGTTCGTATGTTTGCATTAACACATGGTTTAGTTGTTACTTAGCAGGTTTTCCAGAAAAAGAAAAAAAAATACAGCCTCCAAGGTATTTTTAAATGCAGTTAGCTGTCTAAATCCTTTTGCTAAATGAAAGCTCAAAATGAAAACTATTCCTTCTCATTTTCTTCAGACAGTGCACACTTCCAGGATACAAAAATAGCCCAGCATCCCCTTTCAACAGCTTGTGAGTTGTCAATTGATACTCATTGTGTTCACTGTTTAGAAATCATCTAGACCAGCAGGATGTATGTACCAGGCCCAAGAAGTCTGTTTTATTTCATACAAGTCACTATTTAGACCAGCTGCGCTTGTGAGATTTCCTCGCATTACTGCTATTGTGAGAAGAGCAAAAGACACTGGAATACTCTGTTTCAAAAGGCTGCTAAATGACAATGTTTGAAGTCTTGACTGCAGAGCAAAGCCTCTCTAATTACGGAACTTTCCCTGGAGCCACATGGATGTTTCAGGAAGTCATTCAAAGGAGCAGTTTTTGAGAAGGGAGGAGGTTCACAGGAGGATCTTTTTCTCTCAAACAAGTCTTGAATATTTCTGAAAAGTGACCAGTGTACTATAAGAGTTGTCTGCTGACTATTTTTGTACTATTCTATAAGATATGGGCCCCAAGGACACTGGGGAAGGGGTTTGCAGGATCCCACACATGGTTCCACCTNGACAAAAAAACAGCAGAAAACACGGCCTCGTAGTGAGATGAGCTCTCCCCACTCCGGCACAGCAGTCTCCGCTCCCTCCAAAATGCCAGGAGAGTAATGAATCCCAAGCACCCTACCCCACCTCTTTTTTCCAGTTCTAAATCTCGAGATGTCTCTGCTCCCCCACCTGAGAAGACGCCACCAAGACCAAAAAAAGGGGAAAATTGGGCCCCTCCCTTGTGGCTAGCTAGGTCCTTTGTTTCTTTTAAGTACCCCACCAATCGTCCCTTAACATGGGAAAAATTCCTTTGAGAGGAGAAGAAAAGAACACATACACACACAGAAAGAAAACTTTCTCAACCCCCAACACAGGGAAACCCTGTGGCCTCCCCTGCTGACAAATGGCACAAGGAGATAACTCACAGAAATAACAAACATGAAAGAAGCTGGGGAAGGGGCAGAGGCAGATAAACGTGTAGAGACACTGGACACCACCATCCTTTCTCCAACAGAAGAGAAGTTTTCATTTATTTATCAGCACTGCTGACTGTAAAAGAGAAATGTATAATGAAAATATTATAATATTCATCATATACTAATGCAGAAATAATTACTCATTGGTTATGGATCTGCTGTTGAGCCAAGAAGCTCCATGCACCCCTGTGTGGAGTTCAGTTGTGCTGCTGACTGCCCTAAAGGACAAATACTGTTCTGACTACAGCTCCCCAGCCATGAGTCACACTCACTTGCTGCTGTGAAGGGCAAAGGAATTTGTCTCTTTCAGAGCTCTTGAAACTAACACATTATCTCCCAGAGTGATTTGAAATATCCAGGAAAGCCATTCTTTCATACATAATTATTCTTTGCTTTTTAAAAATTTGATTAAAGTGGTCAGCATTTTACAAAATCGGAAGTGAAATTGCAAAGGATATTTAAAATGTCAGTCTATTTTCTCTAAAACTTCAGATTTGCTCAAACACAACCATTCTCATTTTTCCAGACATCAAAAATATTTTTGTAAAAATCCAGAATTTCCCTTATCCTGCATTTCTCATGAATTTTGCCTGTTTAAACAGCAAAAAAAAAATTTTTTTTTCTTGTTCTTTGCTGGACAAATGAGGGATGAGCTGAGAGGCAAACTGTGCTCCTGTATCCTGCCTGCTCCAGGCAGCAGGCTGCAGATGACCTTCTAAACTGGGAGCAGAGGGATGCAGGCATATATGCAAGGGAATCAGAACTGCCCTGGGAATGCTGTCACTATATGAGCTCTGTGTTGCTATGTGAGCCTAAAAGCAGATCTGACTGCTGCACTCAGGCACCTAAATGCAGGAGGAACAGGGCATTTCCATGCAAGTATCATCAGACATCCCCATAGGTTGTTCCTCAGTGTGTAGGTGTGGTGATGTTGTGTGTAGCCCAGAGCAGAATGAAGCTGTCTGGAGGAAGATGCTCCTTGTGGCATTGCCTTTCACATCCAGCACTCTGCAGCAGCCAGTGCTGCAAATAATAACCTCCAGGCAGGCAGGAACTTCCCAAGTCAGGCAGAGTTTGCCTGGAAATGCCCACGTGGTGTGATAGGAAGCATGTGACAACAACACCCAGACCAAGGATGCAGGCTCAGGGTCCGGCTGTTGAGCCATGCTTAGGGATGGAGTCATCACAGCCCTCCCAGGACTTGCTCTGAAAAACCCTTTATTTCCCAAAAGCAAATAGGATCCTCATTTTCAGGTCTCTGTGAAAGGATGGCAGGAGGTGAACTTTTGTTCCTTACCAAATACATATGTTTAAGAGACCAAACCCTGTCCAGTCTGGAGCGGGAGCACAAGCCAAGCTGTTCATGAGACGATGCCCTGTGTCCTTCATGACATGTTATGATTACAAGTTGCTAAATTAACTCAACTGATCAACTGAACTAGGCTCAACTAACAGTTCCCCAGATGCCTTTCCTTCCCCTATTCCCTGCACAGCCTTTTCCCTTCATGCTGCCAGAGGTGTTGAAGGTGAGGTGCAGAAGGCAGGCAGCCCCAGCAGTGCAGGCATCCTTCGTGGGCTGACCTGCCCCATGTAGGGTGCCATTTCATGTCTTTCCTCCCCACTTCTTTCTCTTCTTGTGTTCTTGCAAAATCTGCAAATCAGTGTTCCCCCAGTAAAGCTGGTTTCCTTTCTGGACCGTTTTTGGGCAGGAGTAGATGGGTGCATGTGAGAGACAGCAATACAGGCTGAAGTTATAGAAAGGCAGAGCTCTAACCCAGGAGAGGCAAAGGAAATTTTCTTTTGTTGTTTTTGGATTAGCTCACCCAGAGTTTCTCTTTGTTTTTCTGCCAGGGCTGCTCTTAAATGTCTGACTGTACACTTTTCAATGCTTATTGAAAGATCATTGCTTCCCACAGCTCAACATCTTTTCTACGCAGCTCATATAAGCCCTCCAGTGCCATGCATCCCCCAAAGTGCTCTGCCTCTCTGCAGCCTGGGAGCAGGGCCCTGGAGTGGCTCCCGGGGATGTGGGGAGAATGAGGCCATCTCTGTAAAACGTATCCTGTTCAGATTTGATCAGCTACAAAGCTGTGAAAGTTCAGAGGAAAAATTCAGGTGCTAATGGCCCTGAACTCAGTAATAACTTTGTCAGGTCTGGATGTGAGGGAGCTGCTTTCAGCTGGGAAATTGGGGTCAATTGAAGGAAATAGCAGAGCAGAGGTGATGTCTTGGAACACCGTGTACTTGCAGGCACTGCTGGCACGTGGCTGGGACAGCAGCTAAGCCTACCCGTGGGACATCAGCTCCACAACCGATGCCACACAAGGGAGTGCTGCCCTGCTCCCCACAGACACGCAGATGGGGGAATCTCTGGATGTCAGAGTGCTGGATGCTGGGGTGCTGCACTGGGTCTCCTGGTTCCTGGAGAACCAACCTCTTTGTAGCAGCCTGTGAAAAACGAGGTCCG
>VYZQ01053591.1:1106-12262 GCA_013400655.1 Mystacornis crossleyi | reverse complement strand
CTCACCTGCCCGCCCGCCCTGCGCCGGCCTGGAGGGCGGGGCCGCGGGGCGGCTCCCGGGAAGGTCGGGGCGTCCCGCCCGGGCGCCGCCCCACAGCTGTGAGGGAGGCTCTGGGTTCCCCGGGGCATGAGAGATCAGTGTCTCGGGTGGGACCTGGTGCTCCTGCAGAGAGCTGGGCGATGGCCCTGGCGGGGAACGGGGCGTCCGGGGAGAGTGGCCCCGCCACCCGCTTCGTGGGGAAGGGACGCGAGGTGTGACACTCCCCGCCATGCGCCGTCCGTGAGGGAGAGGCTCGGCAGAGTCACGCTGCGCTGTCGCATGGCGCGGATCGCAGCAGCCGCTCACGACAGTCAGCCCGGGGCAGGCGGGCAACTCTCCCCGAACAGTCCCGTGACAAGAGCTCTATCGCCCCAGTGCAAGGGGTTCCCCTCGGCCTCCACCCATTCACAGCCCACTGTTCAGTCACACCGTCCGGCTGGTGCGGCCATGAGGCTGGAAGAGTGTTGGTCTGTGCCTATAAACCAGCTGAAGGGCTCCTCTGGGCCCGCACAAAGTTCCTGGAGGAGACTTGCAGGGCTGTGGGTCACCTTATGTAACAAAAAATGTGGATGGCCTCTAAAAATCACAGAGTCAATGAGACTGGAGTCCAGCCTACGACTGAACACCACCCTGTCAACTGGACCAAAGCACTGAGTGCCACATCCAGCCTTTCCTTAAACACTTTTAGGGACAGTGAGTCCACCACCTCCCTGGGCAGTCCATTCCAAGGTCTAGTCACCCTTTTTGTGAAGAAATTCTTCCTAATGTCCAATGTAAACGTTCCCTGGCGCAGTTTACGACTATCCTCTCATCCTACCCCTTTTTTCCTGGGAGAAGAACACGACTCCCCGCTGGCTACACCCTCCTTTCAGATCATTGTAGAGAGTGATAAGGTCTCGCCTGGGCCTCCTCCAGGCTGAACATCCCTAGCTCCCTCAGCCACTCTCCATAGGACAACCCAATGCCACGTAACCGTGTAAAACCTTGATAACTAGTGAAAGCACTTAAAGTGAATTGAATATACACAATAAAGTAATCACAAGCTTCTGTTAACCTCTAGCAATCAGTACCATGGAAGGTGTCAAAGGCTGGAAGATGAGGGGAAACAGACCTTCCAAAGATCGGAGGACTAAGCTGGAATTCTGTTTGCTGTGTTTCTCTTTTTGTGGCCATTACCACAAAGAATAAATAAACCATATGGCAAATACACAGCAATCCTGAATATTGTGAAAATAATGAAAATAGAGACATTTTGAAAGAGAGAAAACAGTCAGTGAGGAAGGATTGCAAAGACAGGTTTTACGGAACACAGGACGTGTTTATGTAGTACACAGGACGGATGAGAGAACTCGGGAGGAAAGGCTTATACATATGAAAGATGGCATTTAAAAGTAAAACAAGCAAATGATAAGTGATTCAAACAATAAGGAGAATTCATGGAGTATCACAGAATCAGATTCAGCTGTATGCAACCACCTGTAACATCCACAATCTGGGCACTTCTCAGTGTGTCAAATTCTTTAATCACATGTCTCAAAAGTCTTCATTTTTTTAAAGCCCTGGCTCCTAGAATGAGGTCACTTTGTGAGGCAGTTTTCATGACTGAAAAGAAATGCTAATGAATAAGACACAGCTTGTGTTTAGGATGAGCAGTGTGCTCTGAGAGGCCTTCCACTAGATTCCTGTGTGTTTTTTTCAAAGCTAACACTGATGGGCTTGAAAAGTAATTCTAAAATGAATGATCGGCTAATGCATTTATTAATAATAAGTCATAATTAATGTTCATACACCTGGGACTATTCTGTAAGTCATAATTACTGCTGACAAATTGCTTTATAGTCCACTTCTACAAGTACTTGTATAAAAGAGGAAAAAAATCTAAAGGAAAATTCATAAAAGCCAAATCCATATTTAAAATCAAAGGATATTTTAACTTCATTTCTAAAAAAATAGAGAGTGGCTAATTGAGACGTGCTATATACATTTAGAGTATATATGTGGTCTCTAGAGCCCTATAAAGAGTGTATTAGTGTCGTGAGGTCAAGCCCACTGAAGTTAGGAGATGCCAGGATTAAGCACAGCCTAAATAAATTAGTTTAATGCCATTTTGCAGATCCACTGTGAGATCATCTTAAAGTAGATGATCATAGGTTATGATTATCTAGCCATACGTCGATCATAGCCATGGAGTCCCAGACACTCAGCATTCCCAGCCTGGAGATCTGCGCCTTTTACTCCAGGATCAGAAGGGGAATACACTTTGATGGCTGAAGAAAAGTGTTCTGTTCTTTTTTCATGATTGACTGATTCTGCTTATCATCCCCCACTGGTACTCCCCTGATTTTTCCCAGTCCCAGAAGTTTATCCTGCTCTCATTTTTCTCAGATTCCTATTTCCACTCCTGAACCCCAGGCTCAGTCTTTCTTCCCAGGTGTGCATGTTGTCCATGTCACAGGCTCCTTTGAGAAGAAGTATCTCCTTTGCACACAATTCCAACCCTTTGCGCAACCACTTCCAGTTTTCCACACCTGACTTGTTATCCAGCCCACCAAACCCCTTCCTAATCCCAGTGGCATCCAGAATCAATTGCCTCCCTCCAGCTGCAGTGGCCAACCCACAGCCAGCTGTGATGAACACTGAGACCAGGTTCCCACTTTCATGCCCTGCCATCCCTTCTATTACTCTATTGTGAATCTCCAGAAATTCAGTGCATAGAATAAGATCAGCTGCTTGTTAACTTTGGTAGCGAAGCACAGACGGTGAAGGTGTTGCAGATTATCCACCGATGGACTAGGGAAGCCTGCTTCAGTCATGGAACATATTTCAGATAGGAAATTCTGGATTCAACATGGGATGAATACATTAGGTCTCACGAAGAGGACTATTAGTCAGAATTACACCCAGTTTACTGGAAGAACTTGGAGGAAATATGTTACTACAAGGCTGTTTCATGCTGCAAGAAGTTTTTTCACGTGTAAACCCCGTGGCTGCCTGTCTGCTGTTCAGAACTCGGAGCCAAGGGGTCTGGAGAAAGGGTGCTCCACTCAGTGTCCAGCACTGCCTTACACAAGCCGCTGCAGTGTAAGGTAGTGCTCACAGGGATTTCTAACTGACTTTAGAAATGCTTCTTAAACATACAGTTCTCCTGTTACACTCCAGCTCCTTGTCTTCTGTGTTTTCTTCACAGGATACTGGTTTCAGTTTCCTTGTATAGAAACTTTTTCTCCTTTTTTGCCTCCACGTTCAGTCCTGCCCAGCAAACTGGTTCCTGTTCTTGCTTTTTGTGTGCAACCAGTGCCAGGCATCCTTTCCAATTCCCAGCCAGTTCCAGTCTCCTAGCTCACTTGTCACTTCACCAGAGTTCTAGATTCTATTGATTCCTTTCCATTCCTCTCATTTTGCTTTTTGTTTTTTTCACTCACTTTCTGTGTTTTCATCAGAAAAATTCTCCCAAACCTTTCAAGGGAAAGAAGAAAGGGAGCAACAGAATGTAACAGAAATAGTTACTGTGCCTGGGAGCAGCCATTACAAGCTTAGCCAAATTTCACCTATGTAGCTCGAGGCCAAACAGCATATGTGTAATTAAAGTCCACGTTTACACCTATAAGATCTGTGAGGGAATGGAGTTATGCTCCCTGGCAGAAGCTGAAATTCCTGTTTCCAGGTTGTGTGTTTCCGGAATTTCAGTGAAAGTGCAGAAATGATCCCATGAACTGCTTGTTTTTTCAGTCCCACTCTGGAAAAAGGCTAACCCTCCCGGAATCACCGAATGCTTGGGGTTGGACGGGACATCTGAAGATCACTTAATCCAAATCCTAATGCAGCTCAACTCAGTTTGAAGCACTCATCCAGAATGGAAGATTTTCATTTGGAACTGAGAAAGTGTTAAAGCAAAAGCAGATTTTAAAAGTGCTGGGCAAGCTTAATAATAAGAGGTCTCAGCTGAGCAGAGAGATGATGTGATCCGAGCAGCACCTGCCTCTGTTAATGTCTCTGTCCTTGCTTAGGAGTTAATCAAACCTCAGTTGCAAAAGGGGGAACGTTGCAGGGCAGGCATTCATATAGGATTTCTTTTTGTGTATGTGCATGAGGAAAAAGTTTTTTAAAAAATCTGATTAAAAAACCATTGATTTCCAGCCATGAGATTAAAGAGTCATTTGCCTATAAATGCTTCGCAGTAGGGACCAGTCCATGAAAGTGGATTTGTTATTTGTGTCAGAAGCATTTCTTCATTGACCCTATGAAAGGAGTTTGCCTTGCAACTCACACCTGTGCTTTTCAGGGGTTTGGGGCAGCTAAACTCTGTCCAGAGTTTATGTGCAGAGGATCTGCAGACTGTCAGGCTTTGGATGGCCACTGTGCTCTGCTGTGGTGATCGCTCTCATTTTCAGGACAGGAACCGTACTTTGACATTTTCTGTGTTTCTGCTACCAAGCAGATGGGCAAGAAGATGCTTAACTCAGATGCAAGGGAGATAAAAGGGAGGGAGATAATACATGGAACAGAAGAGGAGTGTTAGACTAACTAAGAAACCTTGGAAATTTCATGTTAAAATATTAGTAAGCCTGTAAAATTAGGCACTGCAAGGTTAGGAAATAGTAGAAGTAAACTTTCCTTTCAAGCCAGTATTAATTCAGTTCATTCTATGCCTAATAGATGGCATTTTGATACATTGATATATGAACACGTGGTAGAGTGTTATTTTCTCCACAACACCTCTCCTCTCCCCCTTCTCTGTGCCTGGCATGGATGTGGTCTTAGAACAAAGCTGGGCTGTGCATTAAAACAGTTGAGTTCAGGACACATTTTTAGGTTTTTCAGGATTTAGAAGACGTACAGTGAATGAGCAAAATCACTGCAGGAGAAGATATTTTTATGGCTAATGCAGGCGAACATTGACCTTTAAGCTAAATTAAGCTATCTCTGCTGCAAACTTCTGAAGGACTTTACATGGATGGGTTCTTCATTTTCTAGAGGAATTAGGATCTGGTTGTAGGTTCAGAGCATTCACAGCTGCAACTTGTGTAAACAAGCGGGATGCTTTGAGCATAAAATGGTCCTTTGAATACAAATTCCTGGAGAATGGGGAATTATGTCTTGAATCATGCACTCAAAGTTAGTAGCATCTGTGACTTTTGCCTGTAGAAAAGGGGAGTTATCCCACCTCCACCATTCACGGGAATGCTGATAAAAAACTGCCCAGGGTATTTCTTCATTTCAAACCAACAGTGTCTCCAAAACAGATCTAGTTTTGTTAGCCTGTGGAAAAATGTTTTCTTTTCCTAAAAGTAGAGAAGAGTTTTG
This sequence comes from Mystacornis crossleyi, assembly GCA_013400655.1. Taxonomy (NCBI): domain Eukaryota; kingdom Metazoa; phylum Chordata; class Aves; order Passeriformes; family Timaliidae; genus Mystacornis; species Mystacornis crossleyi. The sequence continues at coordinate 6,919 of VYZQ01053591.1, read as the reverse complement.
TGGTAGAAAGAGTTTATTGAAAAGAGGAACTATAGAACTGCACATTCTCACAGTTCTGCACAGGGATTAACCACACGATACTGAGATACTGGGTGTGCTTCCTTCATCTGCTCCTCTGGCAGAACCCCGATAGTCCAGAGAGTCTTTGTTTCCCAAGAAGTAGCTGTGAATTTCTTGGTGTCCCTGTCCTTCCACTGCAGCCCTGAAGAGCCCTTCTATGCTGCAGGTCTCCATTATCACCCTTTTTGTGAAGAAATTTTTTTGGGTTTTGTTTGTTTGTTTGTTTGTTTTTGTTTTGTTGGTTTTTTTGGTTTTGTTTTTTTTTTTTGTTAGAGCACTATTTTTTTTGCTATGATTTTCACTTCCATTAAAGTAGCTTCTCAACTGTTTTCAAAAACCTTTCTCAGGTCCTTCTTTTTCAGATTTCTGAGTTCTTATGTGATCACATTTCCTTCTCACAGAATTTGACTTGTTTGTCCACTGGCTCAGCTGCAGGATCCTTAAAGTCTCATGGCTCCAGTCTCTGTGTTACTGGGGATCTCTGGCATCTCGCAAACATGAACCTCAGACTGGCTGTACCCTTACAACCACGGTGCATGAGTCAGAAATATTTATGTCAAATAGGTCTTAAAAATATAACAGCCTGACTTGGTTGGGGATTTTATCCAGTTAATCATCTTAAGTATGGTTTAGATAGTAATGAGTTGGACAGTTTTCATGTCTTTTATCCCACAACCAATAATCTGACTCCTCCAGAGAAGCTAATGGATTTTTATTATTCCCAGGGAAATGCTAATGACAGATTTATTTCCTTCTCATTGCCACCCAAACACCTTTGATCTCAGGCTTTTCAGGTGGACCTGTGAAAAATGTTTTCACTTGTGTTTCCATTTGAATCCAACTATGTCACAGATGCATTCTGAGACTCAATTAAACTTAATTTAAAAGTCTGATTTCAGACCACTGCAGACTATCTCTGCAATTTGGTAGCTTCCTCTGCTTCATTACCCAATAAGTTGAGAGGAAAGAAAAAAAAAAAAAGGCCCCACTTTTTTTTCTCATTAGGAAGAAAGGAAGAGGGGTAGACAATTGACATTCCTGAAATCACTCTGTGACCTGAATTCAGGACTCAATTTCTGTGGCTTCATTTTTTTCCTTCTTCAAGCTCTGAGCAATTTAATGTCCAAAATTTTGTGCATCTCTATGTAATTGAATAAAAAGAGGGGCAAAATTTGGCAGTTTCACAAAGTGGTATTCTGAGATTCAGTCAGGAGGGAAAAACCCATCCAAAATTATTAATGAACAAAGCTTGAAGACTGAAGAGATTTTTATTATCAGATAGCTTATTTCATTCATCTGCCTTCCTGTAAATACTTAAATTTTACATTAAATAACATGGTATTTATATGGGGAAGATGTTAAAAAAAGTTCAACATGCATGGTAAATAGAAACTATAGGGAAAAGTCATAAAGCAGAGACCCAAAACATCTCTCTCATACTTTTATAAAGCAGAGGAGTGTTTTCCAAATATGTGCATGCATATGTTTAATTTTATTTTGGCCATTTTGTCACAATATAAGACGCTACTGATCACATGAATGCAAATAAACCCATTTAAGATTTACAGAATAGGCCCATCTTTCTTCAAGACTTCCAAGGATTCCTTGCAGAATTCAAAGTATGAAAACCAATTTTGATAATAGTCCTTCATTTTTCTACTTTTTAATAAAATCCAGGCTCTCCACTAATTTATATTCTAAAAAGATCTTATCCTGCAACCACTATTTTCTTAGACTTACCAGCAAATAAATTGCTCATAAATCTATCAGTATGTTTTTAAAAAATAGCCATCGATTTTTATGAGAAATAAGAATATTGTTGACAATTTTTAACAGGGCTGAAACCATCCCAGCAATTTCATAAAGCTCTCAGAGAGCAGCATACATTTGTCTAGGGATTCTGACAAGTTGAGTCTTAGTATTTTTTTATACTATTAAAATTAATTCAGTAGCAGCCACTGATTTAAACCCCTGCCTCATCTAACTCCCATTTTCATTTACTCTCAGTATCTGTTACGAAGAAAGCTCCCTCTTAAAATGTCTGCATAGAAACTAATCTGATTTTCTCTTACTTTATTAAGTTTTGCCACAAGAAGGAAGCTTTCACTTGGAACAACTTTGATTAAAATCTAAGTATGCTTCATACTTTTTGATTAAATACTTTGCATTTTTTATGTTGGCTGTGTTGATGTAAGTGCAGTCATTCACACCAGTGTCAGAACATGGAACCACAGGGAGTATAAACTGCAGCTGAACCTGCAAATTATTTTCTCATTCAGGACCCTTATTAACCATCTGCATAAGCCCATGTTTAACTCTGAGCAACTGGCTAATCCCACTGATTCCACTGTCAATATACAAGTTTCATTTTTATTAAAAATTCATATTGAAAAGCACGGGGGGGTTTGCCTTTGCTGTTTTTCCTGCTCACAAGAGTTGTGATCTTAATGGGATGGTTCATCTTCTTAAAGGGAAGCAGCAAGTACTTCCTTGAGATAAAAATCTAGCCAGCTTTCCAGGACAGTATTAGGATGCTAATGAAAAAGTTGCATGAAAAGGCTTTAACTAGAGTGTTTATGAATAATTATTTACTTTCAGTACCATTCATTCATCTAATTCAGATACATATGTATGATTATATTTTAAAGGTTATGAATACTGGTCAGTTCAGAGATGCTGTTAAAAGGAAAAAAAAGAAATAAAACCTTAGTGTTTCTGCAGCACTTTGAGCATGCAGACATGTAGTTATAAAAAAGCAATGAAGAATGTTGTCCAAAGCATACTGCTCTTATACCTCCTAGAGCCAAAGGAATATCAGGAACTTTTTCTGGTAAAAAAAATACCGGAACCATCTCTGAAGCTTGACAGGATTTAGGAGAATAATTAAATTTTTCTGGTTTTCAGCGGGCTGCACACTAGATAAAAACCTGTGAAATCACGGGAGCCTTCAGCATCCAGACAAGGTAACAGCAGCAGAGTATCTTCAGCTCCTCAGAATAGCAGTCTTGCACCACTATCACTGCTGATAACAAAACCAAGAGCCACGAGTGAGCCTGGGAGGGACACAGAGATTTAGTGACCATCCTACAGCTTAGCAGGAAAACTATAAAAACCACAACAAAGCACAAATCTTCTCTCACAGTAAGGCTGAAAGGCAGCACGGACAGATGTGGTTATCTTCATGTTTCAATGATAAATAAATATGTATTCATTTCTCAGACTAAACTGCCCTGGATTGACTCAAGAGAAAACAGCATGATGATAAACAGAATTGTTAACACTGAAAAAAAATTCCCACCTGTGGTTGGTGAGTGGATCAGAGCTCGGATGCAGAATCAGGAGCCATTCCATCTTAACATCCTCCAGACCCCTGAGGTAGGTAGGACCCCAGGTAGCCCTAGACCAAGCAGACAACTCCATAGCCAAAAGTCTCCACTTCCACAAATGCTGAAACACCTATAGCTCCCTCTGACATCAGTAGTAACCAGAAAGGTCCAGCCACTTCGAAAACAAAACCCAAAGCCCTTGGGTCTGTACATATTTGTTCACAGGTTTATCTCAAAGTACATAAATAATCCTGCCAGACATCACCCAGCCTTCATTGAAGGCACTGGAAAATTTGCTGTGGGTTTCTCGCCAGTGAGTATTTTGCCCCTCACTCCCAGTGTACTTCTGTATTCGGTGGAGACCTAAATTTGACTTCTGTGCTCAAAAAAAAGCCCCAAACCAAAGCAAACAAACAAACATGTGAGCAAACCCCCAACAAACAAAAACCCCTCACCCTGAATATTTGGATGTATTTTGTGAGAGAGATTTTAAATTTAAAATGTCCACCTTCCCCCTCATCTTGCCGTGATGCTTACACACGATGCTGCTGTTAGTTTCACATTACCAAAGGTTTACCAGTTTCAGGTTTGCATTTTAGTTTGCTTCTGTCGGAAGTTTCTTTTGCTGTGTAGTTCAAGTATATTGTATCCTCACAGAAAAGTCCCTCAAGCAGTGCCTGACTGCAGGTAGGTGGATGCTTCTGCTCTCTGCAGGGAAACATACAGTAAAAACTCAGAGGATCTTGAAAATTCACTAGAAACTGCATTACTCATGCTGATTTTATAAAGATGCTCAAGTGCGATGGCCGTATGAAATGCCAATATAATTTATAACTGTTCTTTTGACAGTTATTATTTATCTTCCTTCAGTGGATCACAGGCTGAGTCTCAGACTCTCTTACTTAATAGCTGTGGGGTTTTTTTCAGGTGAGACAGGGGATCCACAGACCTGGAACATCCCCAGGAATAAAATGGCTCTACACAGGGCAGTGCAATTCTGCTCAGCTCCTCTTCTGCTCTTTGCTTTACCTGGTGGGTTGTAGCAGAGAAAATCCAGTATACCAAACCTCAACAATTATGAATGACCTTAGGGTGGAACCTAAATTACTTGCCTAAATTTCCAATGCAACTTAAAGAAAATATTTTAATGAAACTTCTGCCCCCCCCAGCCTCACAGCAAATGACCCTTCTCGCAGCCAAACAATTATGTGATTATTTACTCTGAAATTATATATACAGACTTCAATTAGAAAAATTATAGCAATTTAATGGGCTACAAAATATTTCTGAACTTTTTTCCTGTTTAGCTGATGTTACTCTTGCTATTAGGAACCCATTCAAGGCAGCAGGTGCAGTTGAATAGAATTTTATATGGGAACTTCTCTTGAAAACCAGCATCAAGGATAAAAAAAAATATGTCAAGTAGCAGACTGAATTTTAGCAAATTGACCAGATGCTTTCCCCGCCTTCCAAACAGCCTGCCCCTCCAAATATACAGAGGAAGAAGTTGTTGCTATATTTTTACATCACAGTCATCAGAAGAGGAACATGTGCTTCACTCTGTGTGTGTTTAGGAACAGGGGGTGTTTACATTTTGTAGATTGAGAAGAAATGGGAGTATATCTAAATAGATGCATTTTATGTGATTAATATGTTGCCAGTCCAGCAAAGCACAGACCATAAATTAATTTACTCCAATTTAATTTAACACCATTATGTGATTTTTTAAAGTCTCTTTAGGCTTTTTAGAAGTATACTGATTAGCTAATAAGTGGTTTGTTAGACTCACGTTAATTGTTCCAGCAAGTACTGTAAGTGCAGCATTCAGACAGAGCTTAGTTAATTTTATCCAGCACCTTTTATGGGAATCTCATGGTTGTCTGGAAGTTTCCCATCCTGGGAGAGAACATCTGTGATGATGGATAGCATTCTGATGAGGGAGGGAAGTTAAACTATGCTTTTTAATCATCTGTTGATTAGTTTCATCCTGTTTCCTTTTTTTTAATCTATCCTCCAAATATTCCATTGTCCTTAGGGTGTTGGGGGTTGAGAAGGTTTTCTTTTTGTGTGTGCATGTGTTCTTTTCTCCTCTCAAAGGAATTTTTTCCCCATGTTAAGGGGCGATTGCTGGGGTACTTAAGAAAAACAAAGGACCTAGCCAGCCACAAGGGAGGGGCCCAATGGTCCTTTTTCTTGGCCTTGGTGGCGTCTTCTCAGGTGGGGGAGCAGAGATATCTCGAGATTTAGAACTGGAAAAAAAGAGGTGGGGAAAAGAGCTTGGAATTCATTGCTCTCCTGGCGTTTGGAGGGAGCGGAGACTGCTGTGCCGGAGTGGGGAGAGAGTTCATCTCGCTACGAGGCCGTGTTTTCTGCTGTCTTTGTCCTTCTGCCCGGCCCTACTTCTGCCATCTCTTCACCGCTGCTTTT
>VYZQ01053587.1:0-15943 GCA_013400655.1 Mystacornis crossleyi | reverse complement strand
AAGAGAAAGTAGAAACTGTTTGTGTATTGGTTTTGTCTATATTACATTCAAGTCTGAGAAACCTGAAGAGAAAAACACATGGGAAAAGTGGTGGACAGTACCGATTATGCATCTAACTTAAAATACATGTTGATATTTCCCATGGAAGTAGAATCAAAAAATTTTATTGCAGAGATCCATGCAATGATGGACCTTGTTTTGACATCATCAAGTATTTCACAGTGATATTTCATATTTCCTTTTTTTTCAATCTTGTACCATAATATANTAGAATAGAATAGAATAGTTTCAGCTGAAAGGGGTTTACAGCTGTCATCAACTGCCTGACTCAGTAGTAGTTTCTTTCTCATCCCATGAACCTGGAATGGTTCCTGAACATCAAACAAGGAAGCAGTGCTGTTTCTCACATTCTATCACTCTGGGAAAGCTGCATCAATCTATCGTTGTTTTGCCAGACAGCTGAAATGATTGCTGTGACAAAGGCAAGCCCAACATGGCCTTCTTGCTAACCGTGTGATCCAAATTCTAGCAAATTGCTGGAAAGATTCAGAGTTGATGTTAAACGTCTTTTCGTCAGTGGATTCCTCACAGATTACTCCAACAGTTCCAGGATAATGGAAAATGCTATCAGGTGGCAGGTGCACCTTTTAGTGAGGACTCAGGAGTCCAGTTGATTACCTGGAGAGCAGCCACAGCTTGTCTCAGTGGTGGGAACACATGGCTTGGCCTTAGCCCGCCTTGGGGTGAGCGTCTTGTTCATATTGCACTCGCTCACAGGATTAACGTGGGAATTAGCACAGTCAGCTCCCATATGAGCAGCATTATGCTATCCAATTTGCATAGTCTCCCCGTGCTCGCAACACGATACCAACCCTGACAGTAGGAGCCAATGTGTTTGGAGCAGAAGGTACAGCGCTCTATCTCCAGTGACAACCATGACGTCCATACAGCAATGGCAAGCAGAACACTTGACAACCATGAAGTTTGTGTAGCCTGTGAATTGTTACAGTGGACATATTTTGAGACATCAGCAGCCTGTGAGAACTCTTTGCATATTTTCCTTCTAGACCTGATCAAAAGAGCAACCACCTTCATTTTGTTTATGAGAACCCTATAGAAATTTCAGATACTGATCAAGTAATAAATACCCATCTCACTGATGACCATAACAAGGACTCTGCCAGGCTTACACTAGACTCCTGTGAAAAAGGCGTGGGTTCCCCTTCAATCTATTCAGCTATGCAATGTTCTCAAACAGTGAAAGGGAAACCATAAAACTGAATGTGATGCACATCATCCCAAGAAATTCATGCCCTGTGAGTCCCTTGGCAAAATTCTCCCAGCTTCAGAAATGCTCCATTTTGCAAAAGAGCCTGAAGCAATTTAACATCGATCTGCTTGGTTCTTCGTGGAACAATGTCAGATCTCCTGAGACAAGAGCTTCCCATGACACACTCCAATTAGAGCTGGTGTCAGTAAATAGGCCTCTTGTTAAGACCATCCAACAGTCTTCATGAGAACCTGTTCTTAGCTGCCTACAGAAAACTACAATAGATAACTACAAAAATCAGTTTAGAAATTTCTGGTGTTGTAAATACATTTTCTTCTCTTTAGAGAGAAGGGGTTTCAACCAGTTATCGGTCTGATAACTAAATAAAATACGATCACGGACTATGGTAACAGGTGAGCAGAGAACAGAGATGGCAAAAATACTTTGTTTTCAGCTAAAAAGAGTAGCTAATAAAACAGATTTTGTATCTTGTTTGTATGACTGATTTACAAAAGTAAGAGTTGCAATGTAAACAGGAATTACTTGCAGGAAAGGTAACTGTAGAGATTGAAAATTTCCGTGATCTCAAAGAAGCACTTTTACAGTCAAGTATAACAGTTACTAAGAGCTTTCTATGGCAGCAGACTGAATTTCAAACAATGTTTTAGCCATCTATTTCAGGTCTGTGATCTCAAATGCTTAAATACTGCTGTAGAACTCTTTGCAGCAGTAGTAGAGGCATCTACTAGTAAAGAGGCAAATATAGCTATTCACTGTTTGGCCTATCATAAGCACCATTCAAAAGCTTCCCATAAATGTTATCATTTAGAAGAAGTAATTGTATTTTTTTGATTCAAGATTACCCACTATATACCATAATAACACATAACATTTTAAAATTGCCTTGTAGGCTAAAATGCTAGTGTGAGATACTCTCACTCTGACTGTGAAAAACACAGTTTGGTGTATTCCTGCCATTTTCAGAAATCAGGCCACCAGCTCAGCCAACTATGGATTACAGAGATTTAGCTGCTAGTCCCTGATTTTAAAAAAACTTTGTATAAATATTTTAAACATGTGTTCCATGAGCTATTAGACTGAGTTCTCAGATGTTATGCAAGGATTCATGGAGCAGCACTTTCCAAGTCACCTCTCCCTGTTACAGTAAATTATGTTGTCCATTCCTCTGTTTGATTGGCAGCCTTTAAATCTTTCTTTCCCATTGAGTTGTGCCATGTGAAGCAACTGCAAAAGAAGATCTTGTTTTCAATTTTTCAGGGTCAGATTGTCTTTCAGTAACACGGATGTCATTCATGACACAATGAATGAGAGTCATACCCAGGCCACCAAAAGAAGGGATGTTAACTCTGAAAATAAAAAGAAAACATCAAAGGTAATAGCAAAAAACTCTGTTTAAGTCAAAAACAGGCAGGAAGGCAGGCAGGCAGAAGCAGGGACTGATGCAGAAAGATGGCATCAGGTACAAATCCCAGTATGTTCTCTGCATGACCAGTTTACCAGTGCTGCTATTTACAACACAATAATTCATAGCAGGACTAATAAACCCCCAGAGCTGACACTTCAAAAATATTCACTGCAAACATAGAACATTATGTTCTATATTTGTTATGTTCTATATTGTTATCTATTATGTTAATTATAAAAATTAATCTACCTGCTTGAGAAATATTTTCTGCAGTAACTGTAAGAGTATTAAGAAAGAAATACATCCTTACCAGAAGTAAGAAAAATCATAAGTATTAAAACTTTAACTTGGAGTTCTTCTTTTCCTCTCAAACCATTTTTGATTATGCAATGGGTCTACAGTTTGTTTTCACCTAGGTCAGTGCTCAGATGAACAAAGCTAAATATTTCCTTCTCTGAAGTAAGAGCCCTGAAACCCTATTTTTCACCCAAGCATGGTTCATTGCAGTAAGAATGAGATTTTAACATTATTTTATTTGAGTTTGTGCGTTCGTGTGTCTTTTCCAGCTCTTTCTCTGTTACCATCATAATTTCCTGAGTTTTAAGTGTCAATTATCATGATCACAAGTTTGGAGAGAGAGGTTTAAGTCATGGTCACTCCGCCTTCCCATCTGGGTCAGCTACATATATGCAAAGAGCCATTAAAAAAGTTATAGAAGGAGAGAGAAAAGGAGGATGGAAGGCTTCACCACACTAAATGAAAAGCAAACAATATGCATATCAGCATCCTAAGGAGATGTACCACTCTGCTGGGAAAAACCAAGACAAAAGAATTATCTGACACAACAGTTCAAAGCATATTGCACCTGTCAAAACGTCTGTCATCTTCTATAGAAATGCACCATTCTAAAAGAAAAAAGGGAAACTCTAGCAAAGTCACTCAGAAACAACAGACCACTTTGTCTCCTTCCTTCCAGCCAACTCCTCCATCTGAAAGCCATTTAACTCAATGCCAAAGATTGCCTGGAAGGACCAGACAATAGGAAGGTCTCTTTCATTGTCAAGGACAGTTACACTTTGAAGATGATGCTCAAAAGGGGTTAAAATGGGTCAACAAGCAATTGTTGGGTCTATCCAAGGAAATGTGAACAGAACATTGTTAAAGTCACACACACAAAAAAGTCTAAAAGAGCACATCTTTGAGCTGGGGAAGTATGGGGGGCACACACAAAATGCTGATGTAATGTCATAGTGAAATGGAGATAAAAAACCCCTATCAGTACAAATGGTAAAACTGAATTTCAGTAGATATGTCAGTTCTTTGCAACATGCATCCAAAGCACAGTAAAGGCGAGAGACATGCAAACTGAAAAACAAAGGGGAAAACAACAGCAACTCTGACAGAATTAGATGTCTTTTTTCCATAACTTTTCATTTGTCTGCTTCCAAGTTTTGCAATGTGCCCTTGGGAATCACTGTGAGTTGTACAGCTAGGTGCAATGAGTACATCTTAGGTACTGAAATGGACTTACTCATTTGTATATAAAAGCTGTTTTAAAGGAAAAAAAGTAGAAAATATTTCTGCTTTCATGCAGATTATCTAAATCAATACTTATACAGCCTACTGAAACCTCGAGTGTGCATGTTCTCTTCATGCTTACATGAAACACAGAAGTTGCCATTTTATAAAAGCTTCTAGACTTAATTTACACAAATCTAATTCCTAAGGTAAATCTTCCATGAAATAAAGGATTAATCTAAAGCCATTTATTTATCCAAATCCAATCCTTATTTTTATTATTAAAAGTCTAATTTCTCTTTTAATCAAATTTTGGCTTGTTTTTGACTCTTAAATGCAGCATTGTATTGGAATATAGGCACCAAGTCTGGAAAAGCCTCAGTTCAGCAGAACTAGCCATGAAGCCTATTAATTTGCATCTGCATTTGTAGCAAAGGGACATTCCATTATGAGCAGCTTCAGACAGGGAAAATGCCTGAAAGTTCAGTTCTGCTGAAGGTAGTGGCAAAACTTCCAACAATTCCACAGCGGGCAAGGAGTCAGTTCTGTTTTCACAGACTTGTACCTCTGAAGTAGGTCAGTGATCACAGAAACAGAGAATAGCACGAGTTCCAAGGGACCCGCAAGGATCATTGAGTCCAGCTCCTGGCCCTGTACAGAATCATGCCCAAGAATTCACACCATGTGCCTGGAAGTATTGTCCAAGTGCTCCTTGAACTCTGCCAGGCTTGGTGCTGTGCCCACATCTCTGGAGAACTGTTCCACTGTCCAATCACTCTGTGGGTGAAGAACCTTTCCTTAATATCCAAAGCTCTCCCGGCATAACTTCATGGAGGCCCCTCAGGTCCTGCCACTGGTCACCACAGAGAAGAGATCAGTGTCTGCCCCTCCTCTTCCCCTCAGGAGGAAGCTGTAGACTGCAATGAAGTCTCCCCTCTATTTCCTCTTCACGAGGCTGAACAGACCAAAGGACCTCCATGGAGGAGGAACCAATGTTCCTCCATGGTCAGAAGGAACATTCTTCCTCTTATGAAGCCACTCTACATAAGATTTCCCCTCTAGGCACTTCACCATCTCCATGGCCCCACTTTGGACACTCTCTAAGAGCTTTAGATCTCCATGGTATTGTGGCACCCAAAACTGCCCCCAGGACACGAGGTGAGGCCACCCGAGTGCAGAGCAGAGAGGGACAATCCCCTCCCTCAACTGGCTGGCGATGCTGTGCCTGATGCACCCCAGGACCATTTCTTCAAAACTAAAAAATAATGTACATAACACTTTTTACCACTATTACCCCTCCCATTAAAAAAGCAACTTCAATCACCTGTAACTTCTATAATGTTTTTACCCTTGTAAAGCCAGATATTCCTAAAATGCTAATCGAAGGTCAACATTTTCAAGAGTTTACAAAGTCATTTTTTGGTATAAAATCTATTTCAGCTGTCTTTTTGACAAAGAATTTCATCTCAAATAACTCTGGAAATTTGTCTTGTAACAAGCCCTGCTCAGTTTTTAGAGATAAGATGAAATCCCTTTTTTATCTGCTTGTTTCCTATGCTTCACATTCATGTACTGGCTTCCAAGAGAAAAAAATACTCAAAAATATTGATGTCTCAGTGTTCAACCAGCACAAAACATGTCTATGAGTATAAGATGAGTTGAAAGCCCCGTGCACTTATCCTTGGTACTTCGCACCCTTTGCCTCTGAATCCCAAAACTGTTTTTTCAGGAGCCTTTTATAGCCTTACGGAAGTGATTACCCAGTACTAAAATGTAATCGGAGTCACAGCTGTGTAATCAGTGCCTCCATCAAAATTAACTATTTTCAAGAATTTTACACTTGCTGCAAAAGCTGTCTCAAACTTGACTACTCAAAGCAGTGATGAAAATGACCATTACCCAATCAATTGCACATGTTGTGCAATTTAGACATATATGGTTAAACCAGCTTCACAATAAGTACCTGACAGGGGTCAAAGTACAAAATTCCCCCTACCAGCAGTGTGGGGCAACTCATGTTATATTATTATTCTGGTTTTCCTCCTCCTTCCTGCATTTCCTCTCATATTCTTCCACTGTCCTCCACAACACCGTGTTCCCCACACACTGCAACTCCTTCAGGTGGCATCTCCCCCTCCACAGCTCACGAGTCACAGAAGACCATGTCCCAGAGAATAAGGGAATCATTGTCCCTTCGATGGGTTTGATGTTGGGGATGACAGCAGGCTGCCGTAGCAGAGGCAAAAGAGGAGGAAAGCAAGGTTTGAGATCAGGAAATGGGGATGCCACACACACAGTTGTCCTCTCGGGATATGTGAAACCTCTGTGACTCAGGGTCAGTGACAGCTCAGGAGAATGAAATGCTGAACTCTTAACAGAGCTACAGTATACATGGGGGAATCCTACTTGCATGATCTAAGACTGAAACTAAACTCATATTCCATATAAGATTCCAACTACAAATACAGACACAATTTTTTTCCCTTTTTCTACTTACTATCATGATCATGCACATTTTTCTGACTGTAGAGAAAAAAACGACATCCTGCCTATATCTATTTCTTTTGGAGGACATCAGCAAATAATACTTGCTGAAATTTTCCAAAATCCTTTATCCTAACATTGACACCTGGCAAAACAAAAATCAGCTTTAATATTAGCTTGGCTAAGTGGTGCAAATGAAAAAAATTTGTGATGATGAATGTGAATAGAGATCACTAACAGCACCATAACTGAATAAACTGAAAATTCAGTATCAAGTACAAAGACTTTTCAAGACAAATGTGGGTTTGAGTTCATGGGTTTTTATACTTAGAATATAATTATGATTTATATTTCCCTGTGATTGATAGCACTCTGTGGATAACACAAAAATTCTGGGTCAATTTTTCTGCTGGTGTGTCTCTGTGAAAGGCAGCTGACAAGCAGCAAATTTGTCTTTTTTTCTTGGCTACAATTATGTGTTTATCATGTGTGTCTGTACTGTGTTAAGGCAGACATATCCACCAATACTGACCATTCTCCTGTATTCATGTATGAACATGTGACTAAGAACAAGGTTTAATCACAGATCATCACCCTTCTTTATAGAAAGACCAATCCTTACACCAGGGGAAGGAGAAAATCATGTGTGACTTTAGAAAAGCAATTATAATCCGTGAATAATGACTAGCTGTGGATCAGAAGGAACAGTTCACAAAAAACACAGGTGTAAGTTTTCTGAAACAAAATTTTTGCAGGTAGCAAATATATTCAAAAATCCAAAGTCTTTTAATTAATGACTAAAGAGCAAAAGTGCTAAGTCCATTTGATAATGTAATTGCAATGAATCATTTAGCCAACTAGAGCATTTCAGATACACTTCTGAAGATGACAAATTAAAAAAAAAGTCCCCTTTGGATAGTTTTTCAGTGTTTTCATAAGATATCAGGGGTTTTCCTCACTAAAAAAGCTGGTTTCATCCGATCTCAGGAGTATATACCTGATTGGCACAATGCAATTCGATTCTGTCACTAGAAGAATAAATACAACTTTGTTTTCCTTTCATGTGTCACCATAAATTTGATTAGATAAATTAATATTTCAGGACTTTTTAGGATTTTTTTGTCTCTGTCTACCAAAGGGAACAAGGAATCACACACAGGCTCCTCCTTGTCTTTCCAAATAATTCCCCTCAAAGCTAGGTCCAAAAGGCAGCAGGGCCAGGTGCACACGAGGCAGTCCTGCCAGCCGAGCCCCGGCAGCAGGGGCACGAAAAGCACACAGCCAAGAGCAGATGCACAACACCAGCCAAGCTCCTGGCTGAGTTTCACACAGCTCCTGTTCTGCTGCCAGAGGAGAGCTCTGGCCGCCTGCCTGGCCAGCTCAGGACCAGCCAGCCCCACACCACTGGAGCCCCGGGAGCATCAGCAGCACCTCCTCGGGGCTCTTCTGGCGAGCGATGCATTCACACTGACAGTAAATAAATGTGAACTCCGAAAGGAACAGCTGTTAGCCATGTAACTGAGCAAGGAGGCAGCAGAGGCTTCAGGTACCTTGGGGATTAATGACTGTGCAAGGAGACCCACGTGTTCGAGCCAGGATAGCCACCTCAAGTACCAAGGAAACACGGCTTCAGCATGGGCTACCTGCACAAACACTTACTGGGACCTATTTTACAGCACATTTCTGAAGCTGACTACATTTAAGCAAGCTCGTACTCACCCACCCTCTGTGCCTCCAGGTGAATTGTGGTTAAACGTTTTCTTCCTCTTGAGAGCAGAGACCTCAGCAGGCCACAGCTCCTGCTTCTGTGTGGGAAAGGCAGAGACTCAGCAGATCAACACTCCCACCCAACACGGTGTCCCCTGCAAACTGACTAAGGGTGCATTTGATCCCCTCATCCAGATCACTGATAAAGACATTAAACAGAACTGGCCCAAGTCCTGAGCCCTCGGGAACACTACTACTCACCAGCCACCAGCTGGATGTAACTCTGGTCACCACCTCTCTCTGGGCCTGGCCATACAGACAGTCTTCTACACATTAAAGAGTGCACCCATCCAGNTGTTTCCTTGAGTCCTGTCACTGATCACAGGAGTGAAAAAATTGGTACTTGCTCCTCCTCTTCCCCTTTACGATGAAGCCTCCCCTCAGTCTTCTCTTCTCCAGGCTGAACAGACCACGTGTCCTCAACCACTCCTCACACAGCTTCCCCTCCAGACCCTTCGCCATCCTCACGGTCCTTTTTTGGACACTTTCTAATAGCTTAATGTCTTTTTGTATATTGGGGTTCCCAAGACTGCACACAATGCTCAAGGCAGGACCACACCAGTGCGAGCAGAGCAGGACAACCACCTCCTTTGACCGACTGGTGATGGATTACGGGGGTTTCATCCCGCTCACTGTCCCCTGTCTTTTAGTTTAGGGGGTTGGTATCTAGAGAACAACTCATCTTACCATTAAAGTCTGAGGCAAAGAAAGCACTAAGTACCTCTAGTTTCCCCATCCTTTGTCACTGTATCTTCCTCCTCACCTGCTTGTCTTCCAGCATGTGGGGACAGACTGCTCCTATACCTTTAAGATCTCCTTCTTGGAGAATGTCCACTCTTCCTGGGCTCCTTTGCTCTTCAGGACTGCCTCCCAATGGACTCTGCCAAAGATGCTCCTAAACAGGCCACAGTCTGCCCTGTCAAAGTCCAAGGTAGCTATGCTGTTAATGTCAGCTATAAAGAAATGAACACAGATCTAAGTCCACTGAACTGCCCCTGGGAGTATTAGAAGCTTGATTTATCAAGCCTCAAGTGAGTTTCATTCTCTACTATGACTGTAGTAGTAAACGTTGGTTTAGACCCTCCATGTAACACCACAAAGAAGCAGTTCCAACTGCAGATCTAATATTTATTCCTACCATAGTGAAAAAACAAGCTAAAATGTCTCTTTTATCTCTAAGCTGAAATGAGATAACTAAATAAAACCCCACAGTATAAATAGTTGTTTTAATACAGATAGCACCCAACAGCTTTGGTGCCTCACAGAAAATGAATGCAGAGAAATGTGGGGTTTGACATTTTTTCCCCAGAGCCCAATTAAAATAAGCAAAGTAAAATGCACAGAAATAAAATATGTCTAGCAAATATATTTCTCCTAGCTTGATTTGCTACACATTATTGCACCACTGAAATGGGAATATTATCCACAAATTATACTTCATATTAAGGACAGAGGAATCGTATTGTTAATATGTGCTATATAAGGCATAATGAATCACAGTCTCCAATTAGAGTTTTTTTTCCAGAATAAATAGTCATTATGGTCTAGATTAATAGATATTATGGCCAGAGGGGACTACTGTGATCATCTTAGACCATTGTTATCATTGCTTTTCAGTGCATAAATCAATTGTTAAAACCTTACTTCATAATTTAATTATGAGTTATGCAACAAAACACAAAGGAGGTTTACTGAAATAACCTATAATAAAGTTCAATGATTTGCTTGCCTCCCCTTCATTCCATCATTATTAAGATTTGTTCTTCCTGTAGTTCATGAAATTTAGTAGCATTTACAGCAGAGAAGTTCCAAGTGGTACGGTTATTCAAGAAAAAGCTACATTTATGTAAAGAATTAGGAATGCCTGCCCAGGAAAGAAGGGCTCACATCTTAAAATAAATTAAAAAAAAAAAAAAAAAAAAAAAAAAAGGCAAAGCGGCACGCGATATACCAGATTCCTATTGTGAGGCACAAATTCTTCACAACACTGGGAGACATTGCAGAACAAAAATACTATTAGAACTGTTTCAAAGGGAACATTTTTGGCTAGGATAGAGACTTTTGACATTATTTATTAGGTTCAAAAATGCTTAACAAAGGCCTAACAATAGTCCTGTGGAAACCACTACATCTGAGGCACTTTCTGTTGTTATGTGCAGGCATTGATTTGAAGATGGCCAGCATTAGTAGAACAATTCCCTCACAGCAGTCAATGCAAGTGAGCATTCATACACACACAAGCAAAAGCCTGTGAACAAACCATATGGAAACAAGAAAAAAAGTAAACATTTATTAACCTCTTTGTGGGAAGATGGGTGGAAGAACAGGCAAGCAGCGAAGGAGACGGTCATGCCAAATTTCTGCGAAAGAAGGTGTTTGCCCCGAGCATTTTTTTTTTTTGTGGAATATGAAAAAGGCTGGAGAATGTCTTCAGTGCCATGGAAACTGGGGCTTCTGGGGCTGCCAGCAGTGCCACCACCCTCGGCCACCCAGACACACAGACTGTATGATGCTCAGGTTGGCAGGTTTGGATGCTGCTCCTGCCCCCTTCCTCACCCATGGCTGAGAGGACACTGGCAAACATGGAAAAACCTAAGCAAATTTATGGGAAAATAAACATAACTGAGGATTTAGGTCAGAAACTATGACATATAGACACACACAAAGAAACAAAGAGTTATTATTTTCACTGTAGAAATACAGAAATACATAAAGCCTGTGCAACTGGTGCGGGCAGAAGATTTGTGAGTGGTGGAGGCCGATGAAATGGTGCCTGTAGACCACCTGACACAAAGGAAGACAATCTTCCTACCATAGTGGGGCCGCAAAGTCACCTCTATCCTCACCTGAAGGTGGATACACTGAGACAGTGACCAACTTGACTCATAAGATTACCGTGACCTGAACATCTTGTGCCATTGAACAGCCAGAGTAACGTCTCACAATTAAACTGTTGAGGGTCGCAGCTCAGTTCCTCTTCTTTTGCGTTAACCTCAATATAAGCTTCCTTATGGTAGAAATTTTCCTTATCCAGTGTAATCAGTATTTAATTTGATGTTGGAGGAAAGGGAGAGGAGCTCCGAGCTTTGGAAAATGCACTCTAAAGTCTTTCATTTGCGTTTAAAATGTGGTGAACGGGGTTACTGGTTTCTGAAATATGCTGCAGAATACTAGCTGATGTAAAGAAATATCAAACGGGCTTGGTTTGTTGCTGCTGAAGATGAGATTGAAAGAGCAAATGAGTCCATTCAGGGAAGGAGGAGGGAGCTAACACAGAACCAACATGTCCCTGGCCCAGCAGATGCTCTCTCGCAGCTGATTTACCTGGGCAATGCCCCAGGAGCAGCTCACCTCAGCACTCACCAAGCCACAGCCTCCTGAAACTTTGCTGTTGCACCGAATGCAGCAGCATTTTCATCCAGTGCCAGTGTTGGCCCACAGGGTATAAGGAGATTTGGATCCTTCCTTGTCCTCAACCTGGTAGGGAAGCCCCTTTGGATGGGGGTGACTTGGAAATGCCACTACATCACAATCTGTTTGTCACCTGCTCTAAAACAGACTGAAACAGATGGAGAAAAAAACCCAAACATTATACAGAAGAGCAACAACCATCAATCCAAAGTTAGAGTTTTTCTATTTTTTTACACAAAAACACTGTCTTTCCAGTATTTATAGACGAAAGATCCTGAATTTCTAAATGCCAAGAGGTGATTTCTGAGTACTGGGAGACAGAAATGCTGCCTGCTTCAACCCTGCAGCTCAGAATGCTTAAGTTTAGTACATATATGCACACAACTACCCTTATTTAATAATCAGGTTTTATGCAGAAACCCTGAAGGTCCAGACAGAATCACAGATTACATATGTTCTCCATTTAATTTGCCTACTCCTCATTTAGACCATTTGCTGCCAACAGCTAAACTCCCTACCCCGTCTGTCTCTTTTTCTATTTGCTTTTAATTTTGGATCAGTTGAGTGTTTCAAGCCTGATCAAAACAGGGGGTTTGTGTGGCTTACTTCAACTCATTTCTGAAAATGTGAAGATTTCTAGCAGTGAACACTCCTGTTTCTTGTGCACTAGACCTTGACAAGCAACAGATGAATATTTTCCCATACCACCTCAAGCCTGACGGGGAGGGACATGCTTTTGTATAGACAGTTTATTATATTAAACATACATACATTATATTACATGGGGGGTAGGCTACAAACTGTTTTTTAAAAAGGGCATAGCAAACATACAATTTATATTAATCACTGTGTGCACTTAGAACTACAGGAAAGTTCCCGAGTGCGTTCAACAGTTCCATATTTTCTGGGCATATCTCACTGCATTGCCTTCAAATACAACGAAGAATGCGCCTAAGGGTTCCCAGTCCTCTAGGAAGTAATCTCTTAATTAGGAAAGTATTAGGAAAGTTCGAACACATGCTTTTAACCCTGACTTCATTTAAAATCAAGGCCAAGATTAGATTTAAAAAATCTTTTCTTTGGAAAGAAACCTCACCACCTGAACATATTAGTGTGATTATTGCGTTATAATGCATGTAAGAATAGTAATTTGCATTAAATTACAATATTATAATTATAGCATCATAAAGTATCCTGAGTTGGAAGGAACTCACAAGGATCACTGACGTCCACCTCCTGGCACAGGACAACCCCAGAAATCACTCCATGTTGGGTGTGATATAATATTCTATTAAATTATATTACAATACAATATAATATACTACTATATATTACATTAAAATATGTATAAAATAATAATTTGTATTAAATTTTTAAAATAATTCGAATTAAACTATTAAAATGCTGTTTCAGTGATTTTAATTATAAGAGGCAGTATTTTATCATTCTTGCTGTACATTTTAGCTTAAGGTAAATTTTAAAGTTTTTAACATTTTCATAAATTGTTTACTGCCTGTAAAAATTACTTTCTGGCCTTATTGAAGATAATGATAACACTAAAAAATAATTTTAAAAGAGATGTTACTTATTTTAAGCACTCTAGGTGGCTTTGGCCACATGGTAGATGTAAAAAAAAATTGAAAGCAGTAAACATTTATTATAAAAACAATAATCCAAATGTAGAGATACCAGAATTTAGAAATCAGTAGGCTGGTGGATCCTAAGAATCAGTTTTGGTCAGAGACTAAAATCCTGAGCTTATGTGCAATTCAAGAGGGGTTAAGAGCATTTCCCAAGAGCTTCCACAAAATTGTAGTACAAGTTTTAAGGAAAAAAACAGTAATAACAAGTCTTATATGGAACTTCTTATGCATACATCTCTTGAGAGGAACATATACAATTGATTTGACATTAAAATTACACCATTAGCTGCTCCATCACTCATTGACTTCTGTCAGGTTTAAAATACTGTTCTGGTGATGTCAAACCAAAAAGAAAATGAAGTGTCATAGCTCAAGACATGCACAAACAGAAAAATGGAAACACTCAGGAAGTTTTGAAGCATATTAAGGGTTAGGAGAAGGCCAGGAGCTCTCTTAAGTCTGTTATTCGAGGATTGCTGTGGAAATGCATGTTCAAACCCTGGTTTTGCCAGCAAGCACCTGGGAAGTGGTCAGCAAAATAAATGTGACAACCCTATTCTTGTCCCAAAATGAAGCAGTACGTAAAGAGTGAAAATAACCATCTATGCTTGATTAATTAGGTTTGTAAGTATTCTTCAAGAACTAAACAATATTTCTAAAGATTTCAATAGTTCAAAGATTGCCCTATGGCCGCCTGGCCAATACATCTTCCAGCACACACAGTTTACAAGCATTTTTCTTCCCAATATGTTGTCTTCGTTTGGTGTGACATTGTTTGAGCACAGGTCTGTTTGGGTCAGCGTGGTTTTCTTCGCATCACAGCAGTGGTGCTGAGGACAGCACTCAGACCATACATCTTCCATGTCATTTCAGTCAAAGGCACATGATGCTTCCCGGTGCCCAATCAGGAAGGGTCCGGAGCTGGAACAGGGGGGCATATTGGCAAACTCAGCTTTCTTAAGGACAGCCATTGTTGCAGACAAACAAAAGCACGGTTCTGAATATTAGCGTGCGGCCGTGTGTTAAGGTCATCTGTATGGCACATCCATCATCTCCCAAAACAGGCGGCAAAATGCTTTTAAAAAATCTGTCAAAACATGGTATTTTCAGAATATGCCTCAAAGCTGGCAACCAATACAAGTGCAGTGACCACTTTGAACAGTCCTTCTCCTCCTCCTCCTCGGCAATTCTGCACAGGGGCAGTGGAGAAAGAACACAAGATAATAGACATAGTCCTCCTAACTGCTAGTAAGGGGGCTACTTTAATTAGGCTACTCAATTAAAAAAAATTATCTAATAATCTGAAATAATTAGGCTGAACAGCAGTTTTTCCCATAAGTTAGAGCTCCACAACAGCTCTCGCAGTGACTAACTACTAATGGGTAGTCAGCAATGCTCAGGTTTTGAGGCTCACTGTTATGTATCCTGAGTGTCTATTAATCTTGTTCACTTGTGAAAGCATCTGAAATTTGAAATAAAAAGGATATAATGCAGCAGGTTAAAATCTTTGACTGATCCTTCAGTAGTCATGAAAATAATGCCAGTGAGGTTACATCAATTAAATGTCAGTCATATTACTAATATCAGCAACTGTTTCCCAGTATCTGACATTCACAATCTGACACTTAGATGGCATGGAAGGGAAAAAACTGTTACAATAATTTTTAGAGGTCTCTTTAGTAAAATTAATAGATGACAGGAGAATTCCATTATCGGTGTTCATTCATTTAGTTAAATTAAACAGTTGGCTCCTTTGTTCACTGAACAAATACTGACGTCCCAATCATTTTCTGCCCCACTAAACAGAAGCCAGAAATATTATTTATTGGTCACTTTGGTTTTAATAGCAGCTCAGTGTGCAACAGAATTGTACAGATACATATTCAAAAGGAAAATCTGAATATTAAATTTCTGTAAAATTCCCTTTTTTGTTTTAATTTGGGAAGATTATTTATTTATCAGTGGAATAATGAAGAGGAACAACACTGGAATACTCACAAGTATTTTGTGAGTGATCAAAGCTGAACCTGGCTGATGCCCTGAGCCCCTCCAACAAGGGGGCTGCAGCAAGGGGGCTCCTGGAGGCTCCCCCAGCAGTGCTGGTGTGGCAGCAGATAAATGCCTACCACTTTGTTACAAAGCCCCTGGATGCACGGCTGAGCTCCCTGAGTCCAGAAATGCTTCTCAGAGACTTTTCTTACAACTCCCTGTTCCCAAAAGCTGTCTCCTAAAACCCAGTAGCAAATACGTTGCTCCTGGCCATTACTGTTCTTACTTCCCTGGGTGCCTTCCAGGAACAAAGGACAGGTTTGGTCACTACCTTCTCAATCCACCCCTAGTGACAACTCATCCCATGGCTCCATGGACACCTCATGGTTGCAAGCAGAGGTCGGTGGTCCCTGCCTGAAGAGGTGCTCCCCCGTG
>VYZQ01053586.1:83387-95762 GCA_013400655.1 Mystacornis crossleyi | reverse complement strand
AAAAAAGGGACAATTGGGCCCCTCCCTTGTGGCTGGCTAGGTCTCTTTGTTTCTCTTAAGTACCCAGTAATGTGCCTTAACATGGGGAAAAATTCCTTTGAGAGCAAAAGAAAAGAACACACACACACACAAAAAGAAAACCTCCTAAAACCCCAACAGTGCATAAAGCAATCTAGTATCACTACATGTTATATAAATCTCCCCTGCCTGATGTACAAAAAATCTCAGCCATTTTATTTACTGCTTGCTTGCATCTACACAGATGCTTCTGCTTCTCTGTTAGAGGAGGAAGTGCCAAACTTCTTCCTCTGCCTGGCACTGCCTGTGGGTTGTCTCCTGCACCTTTCTACAGAGGAACTGGTGCAAAACTTCAGTTCTGAGATGTCAGACTTGGAGTTTTTCACACGTAAGATTTGCAAGTCTTACTGTTTGTAAAAAGCATCAAGAGTTGCTATGATTTAGCAATCACAGAGCTCAAACCTTTCAATTTTTCCCATAGCTTGTGCTGTAACGCTCTGTTGAAGGACTGTGCCTGCTCCTGGAGCCATGTGTGCAGTTCCTGTTGACTTTAATAAAAACTGCACTGGGTATCTGAGACAGAAGTAATTTCATAATATTGTTTTCCTTTCTGCCCCATATTGCTGTATTCTGTAGCATCTGTTTAATAAACTTCCTTGTCCCTCTGGAGATTCTCCTCAATCCACAGTGGACTGATGACTGCAAGCCAACTGACTTTTTCCATTTGAAATATTTTAGCTGAATATTTGGGTCGCAAAGAGTGAGATCCCAGCCATGATTTTGCTTTATAGATGCCCACCTGCCTCCACTGAATTCTTCATTGGATCCAGCTTGCAGTGGTCACCTGCAAAGTTCATGCTGTCCTTTTTGCTTTTGTTTTTTAACGGTAGGAGAGACAGTTGCATCCCACTTAAAGGGGAGTTTTAGATACCTCTGGAGCAAAAGCTGCTGAGCAGATGAAATTCCTCCGTGGTCCATACCATGATTGCCAATGTGGGCTACAAACATGGGCTGTGTGGAAACCGTCAGTTTGCTTTCCCGGAGGCACGACCTGGGATCACACTGCTGTGGGTGTGATGTAGAAGTACTCGGAGATGAAAATGACAGCCCCTGTGCTGTGACCTCTGCATCTGTCAGGGAGAAATGGGGTGTTGAAATGTCAGGGACACATGGTCGGGGTGGCCACACTTGCTAGAGATTAGAGCCTTGTCACACTGTGCAGCCCCAGCTCTGCAGCCCCCGTTGGGTGGGATTTGTGCTCAAGGCATGCAAGGAGCAATTATTGCAGAATTGAGTAGGCAGCTGAAAAATATTTCAGCCAAGATTTCAAATGGAACTTCTTGGTTGTTTTTATTTTATTTTCTCCATTTTTGAGCATAGTAATGCAGATGTCCACTTTCAGTCATACGTCAACCTGAACATGAAGTTTTAAGGGTGTTTGCGTGTTCAGGCTTGTTTGTTTCTGTTTCCCTTCAGTGCTACCATTCCTCCAAAAAGTCTTCTGTCCTTGGGAAGACCGAGGGATTTTCCTGGTCTTTCTCTAGAGGAAATGTATGTGTAAAATCATGGAGATATAACCACTCCCTGGGACTGATCTCTGCTAACTCAGCTGTCACTTGCCTCAGATGGCAGCTCTTTCTGGGTTGCTGCCAGGGAACCAAGCATTTCCTTCCCTTTCATCTCTCCCCATCAGACCCACTGGAAGCAGATGATGACTACAGGGTAACAGAAGCCTTTTCAAATCAGGTGCTTGCTGCCCTGAGCATGAAGCAGGCTGGTTTTCAGTGAAGGCTTCACTGATGCTCACAATGAACAAAAGTTCAGTTAGGAGGAGGTTTTCCTTCACATATAACAAATCAGTTGCTTTTAAAATTGAATTTATTTTCTATGGAAATGTCATTTCTAAGCGTGAGTGGCTGATGAAGCCTTTTCATCCTCCATGACTAATCCTAGCTCTGCCCACATCTGTTGTGACTGAACATTTTACCAAGTCACGGTTGCTCAGTGACTTATTTTAAAAGAGTGTAGGTGACTCAGTTCTAGCGACCTCATGGTGAAAGGTTATGCCACAGTTGGCCTCAATTAAGTGAATTACAGCAGGGGTGGATGTATCTTCTGGAGTAAGACCTCCAGTCATGGGCTACAGGGGCCAACCAGGGCAAGACAAGGGAACTGCTGACAGTATTAATGCCAGATCACTCCAGTAGTCCAGGAGATGGTGGTAATCCAGTGCCTGCTGTGTGCGTTGCATCCAGCTGAAATGATGAGAAAAAAAAGACTCTTAGGAAGGACTTTTGCTTACAAGCACAAGGCCAGGGATTCCACTGGGATGAGTCTATGCTCTCCTTCAGCCCTGTTGAAGCCTGGGGAAGTTGCTCATGCAGGCTGTTCGCACTTCCATCAGAAATGTGGAACTGTGGGAAACACAGACCTCTCTCAGCTTCCGTACCAAATGCATGCCAGATAGGATTACAGAAGAATAGGAATATGGAAGATTTATTTTGCTGTATAAGTTTGAAGTTTGTCTTTGTTTAGAAATTAATCAACTTAAAAGTAATAGATTTTAATCTATGGGACATCTGAGGTCTTTATTGGATGCTCCATGATTTACTCTAGTTTGTCACAGATGCTTCTTCAGGGTATTTCACCGTTTAAACTCATAGCAAATGGAGAAAAGGTCTTGTGAAAAATGTATGTAATCAATATGCACTGAGGGAGTAGAACAACTTCTTAGCAACCTTTAATCCCAAAGAAAGGGTAGGAGTCAGAGACAATCCAGCAGGCTTCACTGCTGCTAGCACTGTAGACAAAAATTAAGGCTTGCAGGGTCCTACTACAGAGGGTAGAAAGGAAAGGTGTGCTGCAGATACTTTCCTGTGGTATGTTGGCAGTTGAAATCAAAGGGAGGAGGAGGAAGACAGATAAACAAAGGATGGCAGTCCCTGTACTGGGAAACCCAGAATTACTCCATGTGCTGCTCCAGGTCAACATCCATGGGCAGGACTGAATAGTGCTTCAGTCTAAAAGCACTAAAAAATTACCAACTCCCACATTCAACTCTGTAGATGACTGCAAGCATTTTGTAAGTTAATGTTATCATTCTATCAAGATCATGTGCCCTGAAGATCTAGGCTAGTCCTAGCTTCAGCCCTATATTAAGGTGATTATGGCAAGGGTGCTTGGGGCTCCCTTATTGGGCAAGGCAAGTCCCTAATATGGTTGTTCATAATATTTCAGTGATGGATTAATAGCTATAGGACTTTACCTAAGATTTGATGTTGCTGAGAAACATGTTTATCTAATTGATGTCAGACAAACTTTTGGTATATAAGGGAAGTCAAATAAAATATCCCCCTGCTGGCATTCCAACTGTTTAGCTCTTGCTCTGTTATTTTCTAAATTTACTTTGTAACCAAAGCAAAGCCATTGATTTTCTTAAATCATTCTCCTGACTAAGCAAGGGGCTCTGTTATCTCTGAGCCAGGGAAGCATTCTGTCCGTATCCATTCTGGGTGGTGCAGTGATTCATAGACATTATAAAAAAGAAAAAAGCTCAAAGTGAGGAAATTAAGTTAAATTCACAGGAATCAGGCTGAGCCAGCTGCTTCAGGTCACTAAGATGCTGATGTGCTTCTCTGTATTACTGAAATGATGAATCCGAGCTTTAAAGCTTCCACACTCCTGATTTTGTTGTTCCCCCAAATCAGAAGCACAGGTGACTTCTTTGTGATGGTTTCTGATAGAGATGCTGCAGTGTGTGTTCAAAGTGCAGAACTAACTGTACGGCTCAATGCTGTGTTTAAGATCTAGCTTTTTAATAATCTGAAGAGAAAATGAAGTCTATTTATCTACAGACCCTAAAGGCTTGAAATCCACCTTAAAACAAGTATCTCAGTTTTGTGGCTCAGGTTACTTCCTGACATGATCTCAAAAATTGCTATTCAGTAATTATATTGCATGAGTAGTATAATGGGATTTCTTTATTATCATGAATGTCTATGACCAGCTGTGTTTCTTTTGTTACTTGATTTTAATTGACTTCACATTAGGAACAGGACTCATGTGAATTTGCCCCAGGCACTTGTAATCTAACTTGGGTGTTACCACTGTGACACTTACAGTATGTGGCAGGAGCATAAAATTACTTACATGAGACACTCCAGGGAAGAAGACATGGAGAAGGTGACGGGGGACACTTTCACAGTGCCCAGCTGGAAAAGCAGAGTTTTCACATTGTCTCATGCTCCATGGGCAGCATTGGGTCCTCTCCTCAAGTCATCTCTGACCAGGTGCTGGCAGGGTGTGCTCACCGGCTTTGTCAGCAGAAATTCCCATGTTGGTTCAGAAGAGCCAGTTACAAGTCCCCTTTCTGTCTTAAAGGTCACAAGAATGCTGAAAGCTGAGAAGTGAGTTGTAGCCTCTTGACTTTGAATGCCCACTTGCTCCCTGCATACCCCTTGGCAGAGACTTTATCCTGAGATCTGTATCCACTTAAGATGGCCACAGACTAGGTGTCAAAACCCTGCCTGCCTCTGCACCAGCTCTACAGCTGTAACATTACAGGACTCATAGACAGAAGTTTGTGGTAGGTTAGAGCAGCAACCAGAGATTTCTTCTGCTTCTAATACACTTGCTGCTTCATTTGAGGGTGGGTAAAACAGGGATTTCAGCTTCCAGGGGAGCATTTACTTGGATGTTTCCTCCCATTTTCAAGGACCAGCTTTACCCACAGGTCCATTCAGTCAGGGCCATTCTCAGGAGTCCGTCTAGAGTGAGGAACCTGCCAGACCAGTAAAAGAGGAAATCTTTGATCCTGCTGACCTGTTTTTCTATCTCTCGTGATCATGGTTCAGATATGTCTCTGCTTGCTGGTCAGACAGAGTCCTGCATTCCAGTTCCTCAGTAGTCTGCCTAGTAATGGCAGAGAGGAGCATCTTTGAGCCCCCATACCCTCCGCATGCAGCTTGCTCTATGAACTGCTCCATCCAAAGAAATAGGTATATTAATTAGCATGGATTCACTCCTGATGTTTTGCACGTGGGACAGAAAACCCCATGTGACTGCTCAAAATGAGAGCTGACTGGCTGGACAGCAGCCCGTCAGAAGTGGGCCCCAAGGTGAACATGTCATCTGCGTACCCTTGCAGAGACCGATGCATACTGGAATATACAGAAAGAGAAGAGCATAGCCAACCGACCAAGCGAAGAGATTAGTCCCCTCTACTTGTCACTAGTGAGATTACATATCGATTAGAGTGTCCAGCTTAGGGACACTGGTGCAAGAAAGATGCTGAGAAGCTGGAGCAAGTCCAGCTGAGGACCACCAAAATACCCAGAGGGCTGAGATTAGGCTGGAGAAGACAAAAGCTACAGGCTGTTTTTTAAACCTGAAAGGGGACTGTGTGGAAGATGTGGCCAAACAGCTCTCTGGGTACACAGAGAAAGATGAGAACCACGCTGCAGCAAAGGAAATTCTGACTAGACATAAGGAAAACTTCTTCAGTGAGGGTGGTTAAACACTAAAGCAGGTCTCTCAAAACCCCCGCAAGTTCTTTGTCGTTAGAGGCATTAAAAACTTCACTCAATGAGGCTGTAAGCCAGCTGATTTAACTTTGGAAGTAGTCCTTGGGGTGTAAAGAGTGTAGAGGTCAGCCTGAGTGACTTCCAGAGGCCACTCCAATCTCCATTCTTGCATGATTCTATGGGTTTTTTCTCCTTCCAATGTCCTGAATGCACTTGTGTGCTCTGTTATGGAGCAGTGTATATTTAGGCAAGCTGAGTGCAAACTCCTTGGAAAGTAGCATTCCCACAGTGTAAGGGAGAAAAGGCACCATTCATTTCTACAAGAAGCTCCCCACTGTGCTAAGGAAGGGGAGCTTATGTCACTCTCTCCCTCAAACTCTTCACTGTAGCTCTCTAGCGCAGACTAACACTTATAAGCAGAGTTTGAAGACAACGGGCAAGCTTGTTCTAATTTATTCTAGAAAGGTCACTTCAGACCTCGCATCTGGATTCTGGGAGGTCCAGCCATGACTCAATCATGTAGCCTAGCTGATTTGGGTAGCAAGTAGACAACTGCATTGCTCATGTTCACACATCCAGCATGAGTCAGAAGTTTGGCTTGAAGTTGTAACTGCAAACCCCTGGCTGCCAGAGCTTTAGTCTGTCACCTGAGGCCTCCTTTTTGCTTTGACTTTATTGCAGTCCGATGCAACCTTCCTGAAGACAGTTGTGCCAGTGGGAAAGAATAAGGAATGGTCTTTTGCATAGGTGTTTCAGAGGTGTTTATTTTTCCCACCCTGCCGGCCGCCAGGCTGGGAAAAAAAAGAGGAGATTCACGGCAAAACTCCAGGGTAAAGCTAGATTCACCAGGGCGGGGGAAACATTTGGGACCAACAGGGACACAGAACTTGGGTAAGAGACAGCAGCAGGGAGAAACGTGCGTGCCCAGGGCATGCTTCCTCCCGCTAGGGTCCCATCTTCCCTGGGGGAGGGGGGGGGCCCACAGCGGGGGAACCCCCAGATGACTTGACCCTGGTCCTAGCTCAATACTTTCAGAAGCCAGCCGTAGGAGTGTGACCTCTAATGTGGTAAATCTGCACTATGCCAGTGGCTGAAGAAGCTAGGAATAGCTAGCAGACTTCCCAGGCAGGATGTCTGTCCAGCGTGCACTGACAGCCCGTTCTCCATTGTTCCACGAGCACCAGGCTAGCTTGCAGGGAGTAAAGGCAACTGGTAGCAGGTCCAGGCAGGACTGGCAAACTCAGTCCCAACTACAAGGTCTGGCTTGAAGAGAGCAGTCACATCCAGGATAAGGCTCCACTGAAATTTACAGATAGAATTTATTTGTTTGTCGCATACAGTCCTTCCACTGTGCTTTGTAATGGAGCAATTACTGCCTGGGCACTATCCTTCAAGACATGCCACTCGCCTGCACAGCCCTGACTTGGGCGTGTTGATTTGGGCTGTTATCTAAAGGCATTTGATTTGTCTAGTCAGGAACAGTTTCAGGATGAATTAATGTTTGTATCTGTGAAACACATGCTCAAACACTGTTTTTGTCAAGGCAATCTGACTTCTCGTGAAGTAGAAGATCACTGTGTCCAACCTTGGAGTTTTTAAAAACAGGTTTTTTGCATATCCATTCATTTGTCCAACCTTGGAGCTTTTGAAAACAGATTTTATGTATTTGTCCAGCCTTGAAACTTTTGAAAACAGAATTTATATACTTAACATTTTTTAAAGTGAACATTGTGTGGCCAAATTTTCCTATGTCCTTCTTCCCGTTTCTGTTTGAGGGGTCGGGAGGGAGGGATTGCCCTGCAGTGCTAACTAGGGATAGGTTCAGGATTAGGCTTCTGGAGAAGCACAGCTGCTAAAGAACCATGCTGGATGAAGTTGAGAAGTCATTTGACTGGATTTATTCCTGTGTTTAGACACTGGTGTTGCTCCATTTGCAATGGGCAAATAACACAATATGTGGTTAGGAAAGCCTTATTTTGGATTTTGTTTTATAATCCAAACCGTCAACAACAATCACATGCAGTTTCTGTTTCTCCTAGGTTATCTAAGTTTCGGGAAATAAAAAGTTTTCAGGTTGGCACAGTGAATGTGAGACCAGCAGCTGTATTCTTTCTTTACAATTTTTCTTTTAAAATAGACTGCCAGAAGAGATGACCTCCCACCACAGCTCCCAAATCTTCCGTTTACTGAGTTTAGATGACTTTTAACCATATCATGTTCTGCAGCCCTCCCTTAAGTCATCCTCTATCTGCACAGGCTGCTGTCTCCTTCTCTTGTGAAAGGCTGGTCTTCCTGATGATTAAACAACAAATACCATTTTCTCATAGGCTGTGTAATTGTTGTGCAGCAATGGAAAAAATAGAATAAAATGGAATTATGACTCAGTGCTTGGCAGGCTGTGGAGAAGAGGGGTGTACAAGAAGTCATTAATACTTTCAGGATTTCTGTACAGAAATTCAGTTTTTAAATACACACTTAGCTGATACAATTAATTAAAAGATAAAGTCCTTAAGTACTTGACTAATCTATCTGGGACAAGGGAATAAAGCAGTCTATATTTCTTTAGAAGTGTGCAAGTCAAAATAGCAGTATCTACCACTATAGATAAATGCCTTGGGAGAATTCCTGTGATAACCCAGATTCCTAAGGCTTTCGAAGTCAGCTCTTTTCCTTTCTACAGCACATAGTCAGCTGATTCCTCTGTTTTTAATGTGAAATCCATTTTTAATTAATTAATCTCTTATTTCTAAGAACTACCAGACACATCTTTCCTCAGGTATACAAGCATAATTCCTGTTGATTTTAATGGCAGATGGCTATTATGGAACTGAGAAAAATTTGGTAGTATGTATTTGAAAAAAAAAGCACAACAAAAACCCCTGTACTTTGAGAAGACTGTGTCTAGACAAGGCTCCCAAAAAAGTGCTTTGTTCACAGAATTTCGTTCTCAAAGTTAAAAATCTTCTTTTCTGAAATAAGGAGACAGTTACTGGCAGAAGCACTTAACTTGCTGGCTGACTTCATTACTAAAGAAATGAATGCTTCTCTCAGAAATTTTTCCCACCCTGCATAAAACAAAAATGCCTCCAAGGAAGCAGCCGACAGTCATTTTCCTTTTCCATAGAGCCATGACTAGAGTTGGTGCCTTTGTATCCCTATAGGAGAGCTATGCCAGTGATGGAGTTCCAGGGCTACAGTAACCGAGAAGATGAATACAAAGGATTCAAATAAAGATGAAATGTACTGCTGACAAACTCATAAGCAATCTAGTTAAAGTAGAAAGGCTCTGCGAGTCTGTGGGGAGACAGATTAAATATTAAAATTTAAAAATTAAAGGCTCACCTACAAAAAAAAAAACAAACCTGGAGTGGTAGACTCCATTTGCTGTCTTAAAGTCATCTACTCATGAAAAGCTACTTGGTGTTTGGGTAGCTAGAGCCCTGGGACATGTCCTCCTCTTCTGTCATTTCCTGGGATGCTGTGAGCTTCAGCTTGTAAGATTTGCTGGGAGTATCTACCTGGCTCATCCAAATGCCTTGCATATGCCCAAGAACAAGTCCTCGTGTACTAACCCAATGCCTTGCAGTGTGAAGCTGGGCACATTGTCCTTCTGACTTCACCACGAGTCCTAGGCTAAGCCTGCTGCAGTCACAGGAGAGGAAGATCATCCGTGAAGGGCCTGGATGAGAGATCATTTCAAACAGCTTCTCTCCTGGGACAAGGGACTTGTGTCTCCCGGTGACCTTGTGTGTTGTGTCTCCTCTTTGACCCTGGGGGCAGGAGAGTGTACTGGGTCACTGCTGGGACGGTCACTGCAGTCACATTAATTGGCATAATTTGTATGCACTGGTCCTGAAGTCCACACACACTCGTTGTTGTGCTCTCATATCTATTGTACTATACTCCTGACATCATCCCTACGTAACTGCGCAGTGTTCTTATACCCTTCCCGGGGTACCTGCCCCTGCTTCCACTGGATGTGTACTTCCTTCTTGCCCTTAAGTTCTACCAGTGGGTCCACCCACAGCCATGCCAGTCTCTTGCCTTCCTTTCCTGATTTCTTGAGCCTGAGGATCAAAGATTCTTGTGCTCCGTGGAAAGAGTTCTCAAAGACCTGCCATCTCTGCTCTGCTTCCTTGTTCCTGAGGGCAGTTTCCCAGGTAACTCTACTGGCCTACTCTTTGAACAGCTGCAAGATTTTTCTAAAGTTCAGGAGGGTCCTGATTTTACTCTTTGCCTGACCCATATTCCCCAGGACTGCCAAGGCCACCAGTGTGTGATGACTGCAGCCACACACCCGTCAGGGGATTTGTCTCACCGTATTTCAGTACTGGTAACTATGACCTAAATTTCTAGCAGCACAGTGGCTTTCAGCTCTTCCTGTTTGTTGTTTGTGCTGTGTGCATTGGTGTGGAGGCACTTCAGCTGGGCTCTTGAACGTGTCACCTTCTTAGAGGAATACTCCTTAATTCTTCTGAGGTATTTCACTGGTGTTTCCCTGTTGGTTTCTAATACCAAAGGAGGCCCTGGCTCATCTCCACAAGATTTCAAGTGTGCTCCAGTCTAAGAACAGGCTGAGGGCCCTCACTAGCACTCTGTCCCTATAAACTTGCTGTGGATATCCCACAGCTTTTCAGGCAAGTCTGATATTTTCCCCCTCCCCCTTCAAGTCTAGTTTAAACCTTTGCCAAGGAATACCTCAAGCTTGTGAGCAAAAACGCTCTTTCCCTGTCCGAAAGGTGGATCCCATCTGACACCTGCGGGCCTGGTGCTGTGTAGGCCAGCCCAAAACTGTGGTGGGGACATCAGCCACAGAGCCCTGTATTAGTAGACTGGGCCTGTCTGTTTCTTTCAGTGTTGGTGCCCACAACTGGAAGGAGAGAGGAAAAAATAACCTGTGCTCCTGATTCCCTTGCCAACTGTGCTAACACTCTGGAGACTCTTTTCATTGCCCTCGGACTTCTTTGCCACCCAGATGAAGGAGCACTAACAGCTAATAGTCTGAGGGCTGTGCCCATCTGGGAATTTTGTTAGTGACACCCTTAACCTGGGTCCCAGGGAGGTAGCAAGTGGTTGTATCTAGGTCTTTCAGCTGGGATGGGATGTCTACTTCAAACCCATTTGTATAGTAAAAAAAGGTGTGAAAATGTGTTTTGCATTTTTTATGCTGAAGCTTAGTGCATGGAAAAGGCTTGGTACTGCCAACCTTTGCCAACCACAGACTCTATTTGAAGGAGACAGCCTTTATTAACCTTGAGCTATGAGAGCCCTTCTGTAATCTTTTGGCATTGGGCTGGCATTGCTGTTGCTGTAGTGTTTGCAAGCAGTCTGAATTATTTTGAAACACTGAGGGCTCATGTGCCCCTTATAGCCTTAGTGACTTCAATAAGATGTTCTCCACACTGTATTTGTATTTGTCATGCGTCCCTCTTATACTGAGAACCAGGAGTGTGGCATGATGGAGGAAGGTATTTATCTCTCTAATATTGAGAATAAACTGCTTCATGCTTGTGTTGTATAAAACCAGTTGGAAGAAAAGACTTCTGGTTTAGGAAAATTGTATGATTTATAGTTGCAGCTGTTTACTTTTTCTTTGTGTAAGCTCTTGTGACGTGCCCTATAAAAACACAGGGAAAGACAATTTTTGCTGGAGAGTGCTTGGAACAGGACTGTATGTGTGTAAGGAGCAATTACTAGCATCTACATGGGCACTGCCAAAGTTTTCTAAGATGTTATGAATTTCCAGTCATTTCCATCTAGGATAAAGAAATAGGAAGGGTGGATGAGACAGAAATAGAATTGTTACTCTTGACTACCAAAACACTGCTTAAGGAAGTAGCCAAGGCTGCACAGACATCAAAGGCACAGGAGTCCTTTCCTTCTCTGTCGTTTTCAGTGTTTACATGCTGCCTAACAATAAATATTGGAAGGGCTGCAGTTTTTGAGAGTGCTACCAGTGACATGTTTTATTTTTTCATTATTTTTCAAGTGTGAATATTACCAGTAAATGTATAGTGAGTGGATAACTTCTTAATACGGAGAAAGGTTTATCTCTCTTCTTCTTGAATGATGCACACTAATCTTTTAATTTCACTAAGGTGTATTACAAACTATGTTTTAATGGCACAGGTGTGCTGATCAATCCAGATCAATCTGTGGCAAGCTTTGTCTTCCCCATTACTTGTCTTCCCTGTTACTTACCTGTTAGTCAGTGATTGGCTGAGTCATGACTTTTGCCAGCAGTGACTTTAGATCTCTCCAAACCACTGATACAGATTCTGCAATAAAACTGTCATGACTTTGCACAGAAATGTGTATCTATGCTCTCTCTCCAAGATGTTTATTTTCCATCTTTCCAAAGGAAGACCCTAAGAAGCTTTAAAATGGGAAAAACCCATCCTAATAGTCCTAAATTAAGTTTTCCAGGAGATGGTTCTGAAAACATCAAAAGAAAACAGGAAAGCTTCATGCTGTAGCCTAGAATTTTTCCCAAGAGATGACACCTTTAAGCTGGTACATTAGGAAAAAGAGAAAACCAAAAGCACTCTTTTTCTTCTCTGTAAAAGAGTTTGATCTCTGAGCTAAAGTACAAGAAGGCCAATTCCAGTCCAGTCCTCAGGAGGCTCTCACAGAACATTTTCCAATCTCTGTGAGATGGAGAGAAAGAAAAAAAAAGAAGTGAGAAACAAATACTAAAAAAATGGAAAGAAAAATATTTTCTAGGTTGATATCTTCTGAATAATACTTTGCAAAATTATACTTAGCAATATTAACACCTGCAATTTGGTAATTTCATTTGCTAATTATATTTATAATATAAGTATATATAAAATTA
>VYZQ01053586.1:54139-82225 GCA_013400655.1 Mystacornis crossleyi | reverse complement strand
TTATATATAATAACATTAATTATATAATATCTATGTTAATTATATATAATAACATTATATTTTCTCTCTATTTCAGTTAATTAAGAAGGCAGATATGACCTGACAATGGTCTCCATGGCGCTTGTAATCACACTTTCCTAAACCCTAATACACTGTTGTTTGTTATCAGATTTTCTTAGGTTTCCCATTGTTTTTGAGGACATTTTTCTCAATTGAATAAGAGCTGATAGGAGATAACATGCCAAACAAGATTGTGTGAGTTTTTGCTTTGAAAGCAGCAGTAGTGAGAAAGGCATCATTAGGTAAGATTGCTGGGCAAGGGTTTCACATAAGTACTTAACTGACAAAATACAGGCTGATGAGAACTAAGCTGACTGTGAATATATAGAAAAAGCCAGAAGTGTCATATCCTTCAAAAAGTGAACAAAATCATTGCACTGATCTTCTGTTCCTTTAATCCAACATAGTAAGAAGTGGCTTTCCAATTTGGGTCCTGATGTATTTGCTTGCGTCACTGTTTATAAAACAAATCAAGCAAAAAGTAAGGGAAAAGATTCTCACTGTTAACACTCACAGCCTTGCAGTTTTTCCTTGACTGATTGCAAAGTGCTTTCAAAACACTAATTATTCATGTTATAAGTCCACCACATATACTGATATTCTGTCAGTTTTCAGTGCCAAATATCTTTGCAGCCAACAGACAAGCAGAAGTTAATGAATAGAAGAGATTATATACAGGAGTAATTCAACTGGTAAAACGATGAGCAAGGAGAAAAATGAGATCCTCTAAGGAGAGCTAAAAAGAAAGAGAGAAATGAGTGATTTTAATCTATGTCCAAAAGATTTCAGGTAGCATTAAGGCTAAAGT
This sequence comes from Mystacornis crossleyi, assembly GCA_013400655.1. Classification (NCBI taxonomy): domain Eukaryota; kingdom Metazoa; phylum Chordata; class Aves; order Passeriformes; family Timaliidae; genus Mystacornis; species Mystacornis crossleyi. The sequence goes on along the minus strand of VYZQ01053586.1, from coordinate 81,357 downwards.
ACTTTTATTAAAAAATAAATAGGTACCTGAAACAAAATTAAACTTCAGTAAACTAGTCAAAGGAGAGAAAAACTCACTATTAGTAGTGTGGAAATCACCAGTGTAAAATTTCTTATGCTACATGTGAAAGGCAATTTGGCAGGGTGGTTTTGACTCTTGTTTGCAGGACTGAGATGTCCTGCAAACTCACAGAATTATTGAGCCACAGGAAAATCTGGGCTGGAAAGAGCCTCTGTAGGTCCTCTTGTTTAATCCCTCACTCAAAGCACATCCAGTTACAGCATGTTGTTCAGGGCTGTGTCTGGATGAATTTTGAATAGCTCCAAAAATGGAGATGCCTATACCTGTATCAATATTTTGCTGTCCTCATAGTGAAGAGATGTTTCCTAAAATCTGATTGGAATTCCTGGTTTTGCAGTTCATGTCTGTTGCCTCTCGTCCAGTTCCTCTACACCTCTGAGAAGAGTTTGTCTTCTCTGCATCATACCATGATGTACTTGTGTTCAACAACGGGGTTACTCCAACCTCTCTCTTCCTCAGGCTGAACTAGCCCAACTCCATCTCCTGTTCCTCATATATCCATATTCTTCTTCTGGATATCTGCTTTCTCAGATGACAATAGCATAACTTGGACTCCTGAATTAGGTGTCTAAACACCAACAGAACGAGTCTGTGTTAGCCAAAGAGAGGACAAAGTTGGAGGTCGTTGATCATAATTTGAGACTTGTGATCAAAAGCTGTTTCAGAAGCCCCAAGGTAAAAGAACGAATGATTGACCCAGAAGAATTTTGTGTTTCATGGTGACAACAAAAAAACTCTGGGCAAGTTGAAGGGACTCATCCAAATTAGATTTGTCTGGCACTGAAGGCTTTTGCCTACTTAGCAGAATACCCCACTCTTGGATCATTTTGTTGGATTCGGATGGTTAAGGCAGCCACCAGTGAAATGGTTAACTCTGAAACAGGAATTCTAGCAAAAAGACTTTGTGTTAAGAGCATTAGGAGCTCATGACTCTTGGACAGATGTTACTATTGTCTTTATAAAGATGTTGTACCCAGAAGGCTGAAGAATCAAAGAGAATTAAACAACTTCTGAAACAGGTGAATTATAAATGTGTAATGGGAAACACAGCTTAGGAAAACTATTCAGGCATTCGTTCTAAACTTGGTAACTTTCTCATAAATAGGAATCAGACTGCAGAACTGAAACCAGTGGCTTGTCATACTGAGATCTGCTTTGACAAATGGTTGTGTACACTTCTTCCCGTTATGTGACCAAAAGGTCAGACTGATCTTATGGAGGAAGGGTTTTGAGAAGAGGAAATGATCACTGTCCAAAATACCCCATGAGCATTGCAACATAGAGGTGATGAGAGAATAAGAAGCTGGTCATCAGCCTAGGGGTGAGGTAATGGGATTAGGCAATAGCCAGATTATGCAGCATATTTTTTTTTCAAGTGACAACTAATACACAGTCCAACATGATTTTTCCCTTTCCATCTTTCTGTCCCTGGAAAATGACTCCTGTGATGCATCAAGTGATGAGACAGTGGGAACATGACACCAAGAACAGATTTGCCTGTGACTCTGAAAAGCTTCTCAGAGCTCTGCAGAGGGAACTTAGGTTCAGGCATGTAGCCAGCAATCAGTAAAAATGGGGTTGTGTGTGTTGCTCTGATGGAGATGCTTAGTACAAATTAAAATGGGTCCTCTCAGCAGCAATTTATCCCCTTTAAACTAAAGGGGGATTATTAGTTCGTTAAACTGTACAGGTTTCTGGGGACGGAGGTGTTTTGAAGTCCACAGTGAACTGAGTTTAAAACTTCCTCTGAAACAAATGATTGATTAAAATTTTCAAGACCACAGACTGAGCTCTGCTCTACAGGAAAATTCCATAGAGGGCATTTGGGTCCAACATGATTAAAAGCACAGTGTCCTTGCTCTTCCAAGAACTTCAGTGGAGCTCAGCAGAGCAACTAGTTTATATACATATTCACTTCTTAAAAAAGGTTAACTGAGTTCACTTTAACACATCATATCCTGTGCTTTTTCAATCACAACGAGCACTGACCATCCTTGTGCCCAATGCTTTATCTGGGCTTGCATGGGGATGGCGGAAGGAAGTAATAGGGATAGAGATTCTCCTTTTTTTTTGAAGTGGCTGAGATACAGCAAGGGTGATTTGAAAGGAGAAAATCTGGCACAAAGAGAGAACTGCTTGTGCCTCCGTTCTCGATGGAGTTTTGAGTCATTCATGCAGTGCAGTAGCTAAGGAGCCTGAGTGACTCATACATTGCTAACTATGGAGAAAAAAATAAATTTTCTGAAACATTCAAGCATTACTCACATTTTCACTTAGTATCAGCTGATTCTAGTAGCCTTATTCCACCTTTTGAGATTCAGTACAATGGGTTATATAAAAGACAGATTGGGCTCAAGCATCCTTTTAAATGATGTGCTAAATATGGCATCAGACACCTTGCCTAGATTAGTGTTTTGAATGCTCCTCAGTTCAGCATGGAACTTATTATCTTTAACAGGGAGGAGCTGGAAAAATTGCAAAATTCACATTAGAGTTGACTTCAAAAGCTCTTGATAACTATCTTAACTTACATGTTGTGATTTTCACCCCAAAGGCTTCTCAAATGTTTGGCAACTGGTAAACAGACCATATCCAGGGATTTATTACCCATTGTTGAACCGGTACAATTTCTAGGGTCTTCAGAACCCAAGATCATGGAAACATAGGAAAAATTTGAGTCTTTTACAAGATAAACAAGCCCAACTCTCTCAGCCTCCCCTCATAAGCCATGGACTAGTCACCTGGCCAGCTTGGTGGCCCTTCACTGGGATTGCTCTGCTATGCCCAAGTCTTTCAGTAAGGGAGAGCCCCAAATCAGACACATTTGGTCCAGATGTGGTCCCACAAGTGCTGAGTAAAGGGCAATGGCCTCTTGCCTTGACCTGTGGGCCATGCTTTTCCACCACAGCCCAGTGTTTGCGTGGTCTTTGCCACAAGGACCGACGCTGCTCAAGAGCGCTCGGCAGTGACATGGCATGGGCCAGAGCAGACACATCGTGTGGCTGTGCAGTACAAAGATGGCCAGGAGATGCACATATGTCAGGAGATCTACATATGGCCACACTGTCCATAATTTCATCTACTTTCTGGAAGACTGTGTAGACTATTTGGTAGATCCCTGGAGTGAGACCAGAAGGATGACATAATTAATTTCCTGATTTATTAGATAAAAATGAGTCACTTGAGTTTTAAAGAGAAGTGAAATGATGTAGGGCCGTTTTGCAAATAGTTTCGAGGTCTATGGAGAAGTGCTGTGTAAGAGGCAGACATCATTTTGCATAGATTTTTTGTGAATGTTTGTGTGAGGTAGGTCCCTGCTACAAAATTCAATCCTAAAGTAAATTTCCAAATTTGTGCTGCATTACTCTAGGAACTTTAATATAACACTCTGGCCAGGAGTTTAGTATGAATCAAAAGAAAACTGGATGTTTTTCTGGACAATAGAAATACTCCGTTTGATTAGCAAACATTACAAAATAAATAAAACCTCTGTGTGTTCTGGAAGGGCTGAGGATCCCAAGTACAAGGCATGTTTGTGCTTTGAATGAACAGGAGAAAAAAATTCTGTCAGAGTATTTCCTTAATGGTCTGATTCAGTTTTGTGCTTCTTCCTCTGAAGTCCCTGATAGCCCTTCTCAGGGCCAAGACATTGACATAAGACTGGGAAGGTCTAAGATTTCCAGTGCTGAGAGTCTGAAATGTTTACTAGAGACTACTGACAGCCTTCACTTGTGGTTGAGTCTGAGGTCTCATGAACCATGGGTTGCCCAGATAAAAAGCACATGGACAGACTGATGTTGGTGCAGTGTTGTGTTCCTCTTGGCATACCTTTCCTAGCCTTGCTGTCCCTGGAGCTATCACTTTTGTAGATCTCTGAACTCTTACCTTAACCCTAATGGAGGTTTGTGATTGAGACTGAAGTCCCTGGTACCACGAGTTGTCAAGATCAGGAAGCTGTGGATGGAACAATCTTGATGCAGTGACGTGCTCTACTTGACATGCCTTTTTTCAGCCTTGGTCTGTGAAGCTTATAGGCATGGTGGTTCTCTGAATCCAAACCCTAACCCTCAACCCTAATGGCAGCTGAGGCTGAGGTCCCTGCACCACGGGTGGCCCAGATAAGAAATATGTGGAAGGATCAAAATGGTGCCGTGCTGCGCTCTACTTGGCATGCATTTTCCCAGTGCCTCCCCATGACCCCCTCCTCTACTCAACATTATGCAACAGAATTTTCCTGCAGTTGAATGAGGAAGAACCAGAGGTTTTGAGATGCTGAAGCCCAGAAAAACATGGATTTATCTCTTCCAATTGCCCAGCAGAACACACAAGGAAATATGGGCATGGATGTGGACACAACAAGCTCAGTCTGGCTCTGTAGTGTATTAGGTTAAGTCAGATGGCAATCACCAAGGCTAACACTACAGGTAAGCCCAATTCCAACTCATGAAGCATTTGCTTAGGTGCCTTTCCTTTTCCTGATAGATAGACAGGTAGGTAGGTAGATAGATAGATAGATACATACATACATACATACATATGCATATATATACTTACATACATTTAAAAAATTTAATTAATAACTTCTAATGGATTGGACTCCTTTTAAAGTCTGGCTAGCATTTATTGAAGCCAACAGGTTTCTGTGGGGTAAAATAGTGCTTCATGCTCAGTGTGGTGATCTCCAGTGCTCAGAACCATCACAGGGGAAGCATAGGCAACACCAGGGCTTAGTCAGGCATGTTCTGGAGTGTGCATATTTCAGCTAGAGACAGATGGTTGTTTGCTCACTAGAAATATGTAGGTTAATTCCATAGAGGAATGCACGTATCTTTACCTGATTGCACTTCAGGGGAAACTTGAGTAGAACAACTTCAATGGGAATTGCGGGAAGTACTGAAAAGTCAGGTCACATTTCCTGTGGACCAAGGTGTAGTATTAGACAGTGCAGTTTGAAACTGTTAGCTAAGGGTAAGATAGTGCTATTGCAAAAAGGCTTAAAGGTTTCGTAAGGTAATTGTTAGGAAATTAATCATGAATAGGTCAAAAAATATTATGTTACTAAGTAATGAGTAGTCCAACTGTGAATGTAGGATGCAGTGTTTTTCCCCCATCTCAGAGCTAAAAGTTTTTGAGAGAAGGATATGAACGTAAAGTGCCTTCCTGACTAAGAGAAGCAAAATGGATCAGGAGTCTCCGCCTTGGAGTACAGTCAGCTGAGGTTCTGTAGAAGTCTCTATGTCCCACTGAGGCCCACTAAACTTGGGATGCCATAGAGAAGGATGAAAGAATTAAAGGTCATTTACTATTTCTCGTGTTGTAAGAACTAGAGAGTCTTCAGCCAACAGCAAGTTTTGTACAAAAATACAAAAGAAAGTACTTTTTTCACAGAGGACCTATAAAATGAAGGAACTGATAGCTGTACTAACTGTGAAGGTGGAAACCATACAAATATTCATGACAGACTGAACAAATTACCTCCGACTGTGATCATTAAGAATGATATTGCAGATACAATCTTCTGCTCAGAAAGTCCCTAATCCCTTTCAGTGGGTTGACACTGGCTGGATGACAGGTGTCCACCAAAGCTGCTCCATCACTTCCCTCTTCAGCTAGACAGGGGAGAGAAAATATGATGAAAGGCTCATGGTCAAGACAAGGACAGGGAGAGATCATTCAACAATTACCATCATGGGCAAAATAAATTCAGTTTGGGGAAATCAATTTAATTTATTGCCAATCAGATCACACTAGGGTAATAAGAAACAAAGCCAAATCTTGAAACAACTAACCCTCACCCATTCCTTTTTCCTGGGTTCAGCTTCACTGCCTATTTTCTCTACTTCCTTCACCCCAGAGCTGAAAGGGGATGGGGAATGAGGACTGTGGTCAGTCATTCACAAGTTGTCTCTGCTGTTCCTTCTCAGGGGAGGATGCCTCACACTCTTCCCCTGCTCCGGGCGGGGGGGGTTGCTCCTACAGGAGACAGTCCTCCATGAACTTTTCCATCGTAAGAACTTCCCATGGGCTGTAGTTCTTCACAAACTGCTCCAGTGTGGGGAGTCATGCTGGTGGTGGAACATAAAAAAGGAAGGATCACAAGGAGTCAAGGCTCCTTAGGGCACTCTGGAGAGGGTCAGCCTTGCAGGTATTGTGGGACAGCCCAGCCACACACCCGTACTGGCCCTTGTCTCCTACTGCTTCTAAAGGGAGCTCATCTCTCTTTGCACGATACTGGGGAAAAAATTACCTGCATCTGAGGACATTCAACGCCCCATCCTGCTCAGGTGACCAGTGTTGGCGTAGTCAGGGGTTTCTCACCATGCAGGTCTCTGGCAGTGGTGAGCAGTACCAGAGACCAGGAGCAGTGGGGCCAGGACCTGCACTGTCCTTACAGCCTCATCGCTTCTGCAAACCCACACGACGGCAACAGCCCTGGGGACACCCTGCTCATGACTCACCTTGCAGGCAGCTGTGCCGCACAGTGCGACCAGCCCGTGTGCCCCAGCCACCCCAGCCATGGCACGCTTCACCTCTTTATCCATAACCTCCACGCTCCTTCTGTCTCTGCCCTGCCTTATCCCATGGCTAAGCAGGGATGGACATAGCAGGGAAAGGAGCTGTGCAATGGTCCAGGCTTTGCTTTGTCAAATGTCACCACGCACATGTTGTGCAGGGCTGTGCAGTGGGGAAAGGAGGGCATCCGCTTGTTGCTCCCAGCCTCTCCATCACATTACGCTTCTGCTTTAGAGTGGAAATTCTGGAGTACACTCTGCCATTTCCTATTATTCTGTGCATGACTTGGCACAATAAAGCCCTCTGTGGCAGGTCTCCAGGAGCTACTGTAACTCTTTGTATGCACCCTATACATTCTGGAGGAATCACAGGGGAATTAACACTGCTGTTTTCAGCCTGCTACTGCACTGCATGAATAATCACAGAAAAAAATTTGCATTCATTCAACAGTGTGTGGGAATGTTTAAATTATAAAACTCACTTTCATTTAATTAAGGGGGAAAAAACCCCAACAAAAAAAATCATCATTGATGTTAGGTAGTCTGAGATCCTTAATTTGCTTTAAATGAAAAGGTCGATGTCAGTTTACGTTCAATCTAGAAAGATGAATAATTTGTTTGATCGCTTGAGGATCAAGAGATCATGCTGCCCAGTAACTTGTTACTATATTTCAGCAATAGTGTCCTCACCCGAGGTTAACTAGAGTTGTAGAACTGACAAAGCACTGAGCTGCTGTATCTCTGGCTTCACCTCCTGTGATAGCTACTGCTGTAGCAGAAGATGTCCTCACAACAAGACACAAAAATATACAGGAATAATAAAGAAAAAACTTTCTCTTGCACCTCCGTAAGTCCAATTTACATTTATGTGACTTGGCTGTATTTTTTATTTTAAAAAAACCAACTTAGGAATTCACAGTGGCTAATTATTTCTTGGAATCACAGCATTTTGACCAAAGAAAGACCTTCAGGGGGTATTTTCATTTTTCTGTTCACAGAAGAACAGAATCTCATTGATATGGAGACTGTCTTCTCCTCTTGCCTGTAGACTGTAAGTGAGTCACGTTCGCATCCTTCAACTGGACAATGCCTTAGTTAGAGGAAGATCCCAGATGTAGGGTTTCTGGGTTCCTCAGACGTAAGGGTCTGTGTCAAAGTGACAGACGTGCAGCTCTGTGCCAGCCCATCTGCTCATGTGTCAGAACTGCAGGACACCAGTGGGGATGGTGCTGCAGGTGTGGATGGTGGTGGTGGACACTGGTGGTGCTTACAGAGGACCTCTCCTTGCACCTTTTCTGAGCAGGATTTGCCCATCTGCTCCCTTCTCGTTAGGCATAAGTGCAGTTGTAGGCTGCAGTTCCTCTCCTCCTAAAGCAACCCTTTAAATGTATTTGGACCTATTCCACCACAAAAGCACTGCCTGACTCCCAGGGGAGCTGTGGGTGACCACCCCATGCCCTGTCTGCAAGCAAGGAGTCCGGAGAGTGTGTTCAGTCCTGCTTGGCATGTTGTGTGCTGCCAGCAGACACAACATGCCCTGATTTGGTCAGCCTTTTCCATGCATGTGGTCTGGTCAGCTTGGCATTTACAGGTGCAGAGGGGCGATGACGCCAGTGTGCTATGGCCAAACCCAGACACTGCTGTGCCCTTGCTGGCAAAGCATCTCTTTGGCCTCTCTGAGAGCCCTTCACACCCAGGTGATAATTATCCAACACGTCACTGCAGCCTCTCCCCATGTCCTCCATCCTGTCATGCAAACGACAGTCATTCTGGGACAGGTCACGGTTTTCTCCCTAGGATCCGGGCTCAGCTGCTCCCTCCACCCCACTGCCTGCTGCCAGTGTTTCCACTGCTCCCTGTGCTTATGCTGCTGAGACACTGAAAAAAAAAGGAGTGGGTCTTTGGTTTCTAATGGGAACTGCTGGTTTTTGGGAAGCACATAGAGTGCCCTTCTTGATCAGAAGCAGTCATTGTGGCCTGGGGAGGGACTGCTGCTTTAGTCCTAGGCATTTTATTAACTAGGAGAGAATTTGTATTAAGACCTCAGACTGTGGGTGAATCTGAGTTTGTATCCACTGCCAGGTATTCACTGTATCTACTGTAGCAGGTCCAGACTGTGGCTGATGTGGTCATGGGCTCAAGAGGACCCTTCAGGCCTTCTCCTTCATGGCACATCCTTTTCAGTATCCTCAGGTGACTGCTCCACCCTGAGAAGGTCCTCAACTAACACAGCATCTACTTGTCATACCTAAACACTGGGTCAGGAATCCTTTGTTCATACTTCTTCTTTTTAAATAATCCACCCCAAGTTCCACAGCCTTAGGATGTGAAGACTACTCTGGACTTTTCTATTAGGGTAATTAATCCCTCTGCTCCTGATCCTATGCTGTCTCTTTGCCATTTTCTTTTTCATAGTATTTCACCCATCTGCAGTGCCTGATGTGTGCCCGGTGAGCTTTTCACAGCAGCACAGACTATATTTGCTTTTTTGCATCACTTGCTAGAGAAGCTCCTTCAACCTGACCCTTTTATCCGCAGGCTGCTACAAAACAAACTGCTGTGAAGTGTAAGAAGAAAAACAAGGTCCAGCTGTGTAGGTGAACCAAAGGTGCCTTACTTGATCCACACCCAAATAAATACAGGTTGGTGAAGCTTGTGCATTCACTACATAGCGTGCATCTGACATGCAGTAGTAGCTATTTTCTGACAGCCTGCAGTCCCATCCTGGGGCTCCCTCCTCCAAGCAGCAATGTCGGGACTGCTACACAGCACTAACACATCAGCCCTGTTGTTGCTGTGGGTTTCGGGTGAGCTGGTGGCCGTTGTATGAAAAACTGCCACTCAAGAAATCAAGCAGAGGCTGATAGGAAAAGTCATTGTACAAGCTAGTACTTCCTAGCATATAAAAAATATTTTCTGGTTGTCTTATCACTGCTATTTCACCCTCAGCCTCACTTTTTATTTAAGACATGTTGCAACAATCAAGGAGTTTTGAACAGTAAAATGGTCCTTTTCTTTTTCTAACCCCAGCACCATTCAGAACAGTATCTCGCTGTAGAGCAAAGGGTTTGTGAATTCTAGAAATAGCATCAGTACTGGGCATAATGAAAGGGTGAAAACCGCAAACCAGCGTTTGTGAGACTGGGCTTCAGAAATGTGGGTGGTAGTCCAGCTTCCTGAACACGTTGTCTGAGAGGTGTTACAGAAACACAGAGAAACATCATTCAGATATATGCAAACCAACAGGCCTCTTGCAGTCTCTCTTTCCCAAACGCTCGCCTATAGCTGACATTATTTTTCCTGACTTCATACATTTCTTTTTAACTTAAAATTCATTGGGTGCAGTCTAAGATCTTGTTTTAATGAGGTTGTCCAAGAAAGTAAGACGAATTCAGCTGGAAGTTAGGAGGCTGTGTTCAGTGACCAGATGAATAAAGGGTAACTCAAGCTTTCCATTGAGTAGGTGGAATGAAAGAGCAAACCATCCTTGAGGATGGTGTGTGAAAGGAATAACACAATGAAGTTGCCTGAGATAGCCCAGGCATCCTTTTAGGCCCTATGATTCACATGACATTTGTGCCTTATTCTTAGCTTCTCAAATATCTGTCTCTTATTTTTAGCTTGGTTTGCTAAAGAAACAAGGCTGATGAGGCTGCCCATCTGGCTGTCTATTGCTTCCACCTGTCCATTCTCCCTAAACCCCTGTGACCCTGTTTCATTCCAGTTGGATGGTGGGATGGACATCTCAGCGTGAATTATTCTACAGGTGCCATGAAAATTGGCTGCTCCTCGGGGAAGGACGCAGCTCTTGCTGGAGATAAGGGCAGGGTTAATCCAGCTGTTGGTACCCTGTCTGTGATAGCATCTGGGTGGGTGCTTATTTATCAGGTCACTGGAGCACAGAACACTTGTAGCCTGAAACACATTGTGCTGTCTCTTGCCTGTGGGATGATGTCCTAAAGAACACAGAGCAGCTGGGCTATTGACGTGCAAGGGCAAAGGGATGAGGGACACATTTCTCCAGATAAACAAATATCCCCATGTCTGCAGCTCACTGAGCAACTCCGGCATCCGTAACCCTGGGTAACTAACAGGTAAAGGATTCAGCTCTCAGGATGCAGCTGATTCTGAGTGTTTGCATGCTGTCTGCTGCTTTGTGTGAACTGCTTCAGACATATATTTGATGTGACTCCTGAAGCTGTGCGTGCTTTGTTTACACTTCACACCTACTCAAGTGGGAAAGGAGCGCGAGGTCTCTTTGGGGAGCTTTGCTATCCATGCAGGAGCACTGAGTGATCCGTCCCTATTCTGGATTTCCAGAGATGTTGACTTGTCCACCTTTCACATTGCCAAGGTGGCATTTAAGCCCACAAACAGATGTTGCAGTCTGTCAGAAATATAAATGTGTGCTCAGATTTGTCCGATGGGGCTGCTCTGCCTCTAACGTTGACTGTGTGTCTTTGCAGGAATGAAACTATTCTGTGCAACAGTCTCATGCCATTGAAAGCTTTCAAGATAGTTTGTGTTTCCTCCCTTTACCAGACTGTTTTACTCTTCATTCTTTCAAAGCTACATTTCTTTATCTGCAGGGCATTTCCTCCCTTCTCAGGTTTTGCCTTGTCTTTTTGAAGGAGGTATGAAGGATGTAGTCCCACTCAGGTTCTCCCAGGATCCCCGTGTGACTGGCAGACAGTGAAAGATCTCGTCTTCTCATTTTCATGCTTTTTTGCTTTAAAGTGACTCAACAGCCTCTGCAGATCTTCACCTTCCCTGCCAAAGGGAGCTCATCTCCTTTCTGTGCCTTTTAAAACTTATTAAAATAAAGTCCACATATTTAACAACGAAACGAGTGCAGGGTTACGTCCTGGCAAGGACACTAATGGCAAAGGCAGGATCTGGACAGGTAGCTGCCAGAGTGAGACAGCTCGTTTTTTGTGCCCTGCTCCTTTTTTGCCACTTCCATTAGGATCCTGCTCTGTAAATGTCACAGTTAGTGTTTTGATGCCTAAGTTTCAGCTGCAACCACATGATCTGCTTGTCTATAAGCAAAACTCTTGCCTTGTTTTAAAATACGAATTACAGTCATAAATTCACCCTTGGCTAAAATGTGTGTTTATTCCTATACTGTGAACTCTGCTCCTGCAGAGAGGAAATCATTACACACGTCAATGCCCCCAAAAGGGGGAGGGGGAGCGGGGAGCTGAGGAGGAAGTAGCACAAACATCAGAGAAAAAGCCTAATGTGGTTGTTATGAATAAAATATCCAGCCCAGCTTTAATCATGGAACAGAATGGCTCCAAATGGCATTGGAGGCCTGGTTTATGAGGCATAGGACTAATACTTCCTCTTCCTGCCATAAGAGTTTTATTTTAGGTGATAAAAATGAGGAAAAAACACTGAAAAGTCAGGGGAAAGTGGAAGGATGCTTTGCAGCACCCGTGTCAGTTCGCATCTGTGCGGTGTGCTGCAGAAAAGCAGTTTCACCGCAGTCTGACCTCGCTAAAGCTCCATTCCCAAACGTGGGCTTTCCTGGCAGTCAGAAAGGAGCTGCTCGGAGGGGGCCGGAAAGCCTGCTGTGCTGAGGCAAGGGCAGGCAGAGGCTGGCTGGGCGTTCTGCTGCTGCCTCCTCCTCGGGTGATCCCGGCGCAAAGAGGGGGCAGGAATCGGAAGGCACCGCCCTGCTATGCTGCCGAGGGTTCCCCGCCGCTGGGGACATCCTCAGCAGTTTCCTTCCTGTCACCGCTGGAGGACACATAGCGACCACATGAGGCATCCGTGGGTCACAGAAGTCTCCTCCCGTACATGAAAGGCTGATGAGGAGTGGGCAAGGTGTTAGGGAGCAGACTGATACAGACGACTCCACTCACTACGGACACTGAGTGCGCCATCTCCCACTTTTGCTTCCTCCTAGTTTCCAGGCTCCCCTGGCTGCTGCCGTGCCTCCAGGCTTCCTTTGGTGGGCTGATGGCTCTGGTGGTCGGCTTGGGTCTGACAGAAATTACTGGGCTCTTGCAAGGAGTGTGTGTGCCACTGCAGTGACACTGGATATGAATTTTTTGTTCAGTGTAAGATTCCCAGGTTAATGAAAACTGCTTTGGACATTATGGCTGACATAAGGGATACTGAGCCCTCTCTTCCCTTTCCAAGGGTCATTTTTATTTCACTGGGGATGATTTTAAAAATACCTTGGAGGTATCTTTTCTGCACACAAGCCTCTGTGCACTATTCCCAGCACTAAGTGGCATTTATGCCCTACATCACAGCAATGCTGTTTGGGGTGTCTCTTCCCAAAAGCAACCACATCTGGGTGTGGCAAAGGCTTGGGGCACCTCAAAAGAGCTAATTCACCACTGCCATTCCTCAAAGGACAAGCAAGGGGGAACCATCCCTTTCTGATTCTTCTTCCAAACTGGCATTTGTTCCAGGGTAATCTCCTTTATTGTATATGAAATACAACCAGCTTTGATAAATGACTTTAGTAATCCAGCTCTTGTTTTGTTTTATGGTTTAATGTAACAACTATTCCTTACCTTGTCTACAAAAAGGGTTTTCCCCCAATTGTTTAATAGCATGAAGTACAAATACTTTCATGTTTGCAGTGCATTATTTGGTAGGTTTCTGGGGAGCAGGTTTTTCCTCAGAGTCACCACTGGGTTGTGGTGAGATGTTATAGAACTTGTGTGAGATGTTATATACTTGGGCCAGTAGCAACCAAATAGCAATGTCCTTCAGTGTTCACTTGACATCACTGGCTGGCCCTGAGTCCCTTCTTATCAACAGAGAGAGCTGTGGCAACACTGAACTGTGTCTGAAATCAAAACTCGGACGTGAAATAAAAGCCAGAAGTGTTGACCTCTCTGTAGCACCATTAACATGCCTGGTTTCCATCAGTAAAACTCTGCTACAGCTTTCACCGCAGTCAGAGGAAATCTATTGCTGTTTTGTTCTTTTTGCTGTCCTCAGGTCAAGAGGAGTCAAATATAGCTTTTGTATGGAGATGAAAGCCCATAAGGACTTTTGCACCTGGGACATCTTTGCCTTGGCTATCCAATCCTATCCAGGTGCTGCCTTTGGGAAGACATCTGTGTCTTTCTCTTGGACAGTCTCTGGGGGCTCCTGTTGAGCTCCAACTTCTGATACCTGCATGATTCCACATATAGGCCATTTTGGGAGCAAGGAGAAAGGCAGGAAGATTTTCCTTGTCGCCAGCTCTGGCTGGAGCAGCATCCCCAGATCCCATTAGTTCATGAAGTCAGCAGCAGTGGCGTGCTTCCCCCTACAGATCAAAGAACTCTACCTCAATCCATGCTTGCCTGGTCCCAGACCTTGCATTCATCTGCTGGCTGGAAGGGTACAGTTTCAGCTGTTAGTTCAAACATGCCCAGTTGTGCTAGAAATTTTCCTTATGAATTTTGCACATCCACAAATGCTATAGCCTGTTTGGATGAAAACATCACCCATGGCTGTCCACTCTCTGGTTTAATATCTGTCACTTGTGTTGGCAATAGCAATGATGGGGCCTGGTCGAAATGCCTCTGAATTTCTCAATCAACTCTGGTAGACCTCAGATCAAGGGTGCAGGAATCGGGTGACCTGCAGACAGCTTTACCACTGATCATTTTCCTGGACCAACAGTACCACTAAATACCCTGTGGAAAGGCTTGGATTTATTGAAGATACTTAATACTGAGAGGCCTGAAAGGTAAGTAGTGAGCATCTCTGGCAGCAAGAAAACTTGTAATCATGTGTCTAAATCTGCATGTTGGCGACTGTGGAGACAGGGCCCCCTTTCATCATGCCTCCCCTGCCACAGGGAAAAGAAAAGCACCAGCAGGGCTCTCTGCCACCCTGCAGTGACCACAGGGATGGTACTGCAGTGCAGGCAGAGACCTCTGACTCTCCCATAGGTATCACCGCAAAGAACTCATTGATATTCACCTCACTGTGGGTACTGAACCTTGTGAGACTTCTTACAGGTCATCAGCCCACTTGCATTCAGCTCTCTGCCTCCCCTGCTCAGTATTCTGCCTCGCTGTCAGGCTGGGGGTTAATACCTCTCAAATTAGCTGTAAAAATTCATATGAACATTAAGTTCTTTAAATATCCTGTTCTAATATTTCCTTTGTTTACAGTCAAATCCATTTCTGGCCTTATTTCACGTATCAATTGTTGCATGTATAGCAGCCTTCTTCTTCACCTTAATATACAGGGAACTCCTGTCCCACACCATCAAGTTTTCTTGTATTTACACTGTCTTTTTTCTGTGGCAAGTTTGTGCCTGGACTGCTGAAATGATTTCTTACAGTTTCCAGCACAGGGAGATGAAATTGGTGCATAGGTTCAGGACCCTGTTTCCCAACCTCCTGCCCTTCTGTAAGGCGACTTCTCACGTACATGTCTGAGTTACCAAAGCAACTCCCAGGGATGACGATTCCCGCCACTTGATACTGAGTATTTGCTGAAGCCTTAACAACATGGAGGGAAATCTCGCTCCTGTCTGGTTTGGTGTGAAAAGAGAAGTGCTGCCATGAGAGAGGGGGCTGCATGTTCGAGTGAAGGGAGCCAGTACCCACCACAGGCGGTGTGGTCTGCCAGACTGAGCAGGGGCAGGGACATGCCCTGCTGCTCTCCTGGCTCAGGGAGTACCTTCTCCTTTTTCCTTGAGGAGCTGCTTTTCAAGTAATTGGTCTGTAAAATAGGGTTAAACCCACCCTTCATAGACATTCCCAAAAGATCCAGTAATGTCTTCTCTAGTATTTTAAGTATGTGGTAGTCCCTGGGGATACCGCAGGGCCTCGCTTGTGGTATCAAAGTCCAGCTCTCCCAGCAAAACCTTAGTCTCTGACTCGGTGTGACTCTCTGTGACTCAGCTCTGAAATAGTGTTTTTCCACTGATAATTTTGATAAGTATAACCTTAAACTGGGCTACATTACAGATGAGAACCCAAGAACATTTTAAATCTCCTGTTATTTACTTGTAACATCATGAATCACAGCATTACACAGTGTACATGATATTCTCTGATGATATAATTACAGAGCGCTCTGTATACTGTGCTTTCTTAATTCATTGTACTCAACATTCACCTCTTAGCAAGGCATGCTCTAATTCTCAAATGCATATTATTCAGTTCGAGACTAAACATGGGAATTGAAAACAAGACTCCAGATATCACAGCCACATCACACTGGCCGTGTGTTTGCTGTGTTTGCCAGCCTCACACTGTAGCCTTTGCTCTCTTCCCACACATGAACAGCACTGGGTAGTTACAGGGTGGGTGCAGCTGTACTATAGAATGTGTGACTGGAGCTTATTCTCCACCTTATCACCTGGGGTGTGCTTACATGATAAAAAATACCTCTCTGGTTGTACTCAGTTACTTGTCCTTGATGGGGGAGGTCTCAAAGTTATGCGCTGGCAGCGCTGGGCAAGGTGGGGAGTCTGGGCACCTCACTGGTGCCCGTAGCTACCTCCTTGAAGACAGATACATAAAAAATTGTGAGGAATACTAAAAGAAACAGTGTCCCACAGCACCGCCACACATAGTGTCCCCTAAGCTCAATCAGGGAAGTGAAGTTCAGGGGCTTCACAGACCCAGGGGCCTGGAACTGTGAGTGTCCAGGGCAGGGAGAAGCCTGTAATCCAGTCTCCAGGCACGGCACAGACTCCATCAGGATAAGCAGGGCTAATGCCCAGATGGACAAGCTCCCGTCCCTCCCCAAGGATTTCTGCTCTTAGACCATTACAACTGGCCTGGACGCTGGTTCTGTGTTCATTCAGCACCTTCACCTTCTCCCCCACCATTATTTCCAGGTCAGTCCCGACTCACATTTCCACTGTGAAACTTGCCAGAAAGGAGAAGGAGAGCAGCCTTCCAGGTCCAGGCTGTACAGTTCCTCATCTGCGGCTAGTTCAACAACAGCTGAAACTGCTTGTTGAGGCCCAGTGTCAGATTTGAAAGGCTGCTGGTTACTGAGCTGCAGTGGATCTGCCTGGACAAATGCCCTTGAAATTGCAAGCAACGGCATCTCCAGAGCCTCCTCCGAGTGTGCAAGTCGGAGGGGCTATCTGAGTCTGTGTTGAACGGGAGCTGATCTGGAAGACTTCCTGCAAATTCCAGGGAAATGGCATTTGCTGTGGTAACTTTTGCTGAATCAAGCATTGATTATTAAGCAGCACTCCAACACCCAGGCCTTTTACTCCAAGTTTTCTTAAAATTGTAAATTAATGGCTGGACTTTATGATATTAAAGGTCTTTTCTAACTTAAATGATTCCATGATTCATTATCTGCCGGCTTCCCAGCTGTGCCTTAGCTCTCCCTTGGAAGTTACAAATACAAAGATTTGCCCATAATCTAATTCTCTCTGTGCCTCCAAACCTTGCAGAGAAGATGCCAGTAATTTTCCAGATTTGTCCCCTCCCTGACACAGCTGCTGCCGTGTCACTAAGGGGCCACAGTCACCACAAAGGTGAGTAAACAAAGCTCAGGCCATCAGCAAACTGACTTATGGGTGCTTTCCCATCAAGGACCACATCCTACAAAGCCTTGGATTTTCTTTTGTTTCCTTTCCTTCTCCCACATCTGATTTTCATACTTATGAACATGCAAATGCAACAGGGAAATTTAGAAAATCTGTTACTAAGGCAACTGATTAGGTGATGATGCAATTACCTTGTTATTTGAAAGTGAGGGTGCTGTGTGTTGCAATAATCTCCTACCAAAAGGGAGAATAAAAGTTTTCATAATACTTTTCCACTCAGAGACAGCATGGCCCTAAAAATTACTTACCTTGAGAATACACCAAGAATACCATAAGTCAGCAAAATTGGGCTGCCTTTGTTGTAACAGGAGCCAAGGCAAAACCTCCTTCTTTCTCCAATGCCAACAGGATTGAGGAGGGGGTTACTCACTTTCAGGAGATGTCAAGAAGTCCATGGGAAAAAGCACTCATGTGACATGAGCAATTAACAAGACATCCACCTATAATTACATTTAATTATGAAGAAAAGAAATCATAGCAGCAAAGATTCAGGTCTTTGAACACAAATGTTGTACCTAAATGCAATTATACAGATGACATTGGGCTCCATCACCTCAATGCCTTGCTTGCAGTGAGCAGCCCAGAACTGAACCCAGGATTTGAAGTGTGGCCTCACCAGTGCTGAATGCAGGGGTACAATCACTGCCCCGGTCCTGCTGGCCACAGTCTTGCTGGTACAGGCCAGGATGCCATTGGCCTTCTTGGCCGCCCGGGCACACTCTGGTTCGTGTCAGCTACTGTTGACCAGCAGCCCCAGGTCCCTTTCTGCTGAGCAGCTTTCCAGCCACTCTGCCCCCAGCCTGTAGCGCTGCAGGGGTTGTTGTGACCCAAGTGCAGGACCTGTTACTTCTCCTTGTTGAACCTCACACAACTGGCCTTGGCTTATGGATCCAGCGATGCAGTGGAGCCTGGCCTGGTTGTGGTGCCTGCCTTCTCCTGGTCTGACCTCCTGTGGCTCTACCACAGGCTTCTCTCCTGTATTTTCCTTCCCTCTTCCTGGTGTCTCCACACATGCTGCCTCCCACCCTTCTATACAATCTTGGGCCCGTGCAGCATACCTTTCACTTGACTGATGCCCAAAGGTTCTATCTCTGCATCTGACCCTTGCCTGGGGAAAGAAGGGCCAGGAGCCAGCACAGATGATGGGGACCTGGTCAACCCACAGTGAATCTCCTTCCTTTTCCTCCATGTCTTTCCTCAGTACATTCAGTCTCCTCACTGCCTGACACACCAGAATTTTCAGCCCAGGTACCTGCTGCCCGTGCTTCCTGCTGACATTCCTTACTGGACCAGTCACCTCAGGCTTGCTGCTTGCTTTGGGACCCTGCTCAACCCAGTGACGTGTGCAACTTGCCTGCCTCTGGCAACTCCCACTGTTTTCATGTTTCTCTGCACAGATCTGGCTCCTTCCTACATGCCAAGAAGTCACATTCTGGGCTTTGTTTTTCCCTCTGTTTTTAGTGTTTTTCTTAATAAGTCCTCACACCGCTCATTTGCTCACAGACAAGCCACAATTGTTATTTCTGGAGACCAAGAAAAGGTGCTGGAAGAATCAGTAAAAGTCAGCAGATATAGATCTGAAGTGGTAGGTGTTGTCAAGAGATGCCAGCTGTGGCTGTTGGGACTTCCTGAAGGCTGCTGGGGTAGCCAGAGGCAGGGAAGCTATGCTGTTGTAGAGTGCATGCTAAAGGAAAAAAAGATGGGGAGAAAGCAAGCCTGCTGCTTTTGGTCCAAGATACCAGGAGCCTTGTAAAGGAGCAGGAGATACTGATCTGCTGTTCTGGACTCAGCGTCACCTTTTTAGCCCACATTACTGCCCTTCTGCAGCTGTACAAGTCATTTGAAGTCATTGTTTTGAATAACTTCAAAAGCAAAATCCCACTCGAGTCAGGGCTTGCACAGTAAGTCTGGTAGCACACAGTGCCACACGGGTCCTGGGATGCGTGCAGGGCATCAGTCAGGCTTGAAAACACAGGCATCGTGTGCTCTGCCAGAGTGCTTCGAGGTGGTGGTGGTGTACAAAAACATTGTAGAGAAATACCTTCTGAGGGACCAGGCTGGAAGAGGTGCAGAAGACCTGCTTGCCCTGCTTTGCTGCCCAGCAGCTTCCCAGAGCCCGACCAGAGTTCAGAGGATGCCACAGCAGTGACTGCACCATAGGCCTCCGCAGATGTCAACTCTATCACTCAGTGCACTTCTCCTGCTTCTCTTCCTTGACCACATTGTCCTGGTCACCTCTTGTCTTCCAGGCATGGTGCTGAGAGGGTGCCAGAGCTGTCACCACCGCCCATGGGCTGCACAAAACTGGCATGTTGCTTCTGTAGGATGTTAACCTTGGAAATGGTGTCATGGTCCAGGATAAGCTGCTTTTCCCAAGGACAGTGGCTGACCTGAGAATAAAAACCATACTGTTCCTCCTTCTCTGTTGGGAAGGAGTTGTTGGGGTACCCCCCAAAACTGCCTAAAAAGCATAGGACAGAACTCAAAAGGGCTGCATACAGCCTTCAGTCTTAGGCAATGTGCCATGGCTTATGCCATCAGAGGAGACCTACTGATGGACTTCTATCAGCCATTTGCACTGGGGCCTGCATTTGGCTAAATCCACCATCTCCGGAATTAATTTGCCACTGAGTCTTCTTCTTACAGTGGAAAGGCAAAGCCTCTGGTGGGAAGCCCCCTGCACACAGACTCCTTGCATGATGCAGCAGGCACCTGATTTGGGGATACTCTCTGGCCCCATCCCTGGTTCAGGGCTGGCACTGGCCCCTGCTGCATGTGTGTGTATGCAGCTCTGTGCTTGCTGCAGTGATTTCCCAGAGGGCCAGGGTGGAAAAATGAAAAAGAAAATGAAATTGCAAAACCACGTCTGCTCTGTGGGAAGTGCTCAGGTAGTATGAATTGCAACAGAGAGAAGGCAACCCCCTACCACTTTCTAAATAGAGCCAGCAAGCGTATGCAGCTAGTAAAACTAAAATGATCATCACCTTCCCCTTGAAGAATTCATACACTTCTGAATTTATTTTCCTGATTGCTGTACACTCTGCTCTTTTTTTGGTAATTATAGT
The DNA here is from genome assembly GCA_013400655.1 of Mystacornis crossleyi. Classification (NCBI taxonomy): domain Eukaryota; kingdom Metazoa; phylum Chordata; class Aves; order Passeriformes; family Timaliidae; genus Mystacornis; species Mystacornis crossleyi. The sequence goes on along the minus strand of VYZQ01053586.1, from coordinate 61,156 downwards.
ATCTTGTACCACTCTTCTACAGTTTTACAAGAAATGGCAACTTGACCACAGCTAGTCAGTGTGTAGATGCTGAAATCCAATACAGCAGTCAGGGCCACAGCAAGGTCCCGCAGAGAGAAGCAAAAGTGAAAAAGTCAGTGAAAAGTGAAAAGGTAGTGAAAAAGCGGTTGGGGAAGGAACAAGGGTGCCTGCGGGAAGTAGTCCGGTGTAGGCAGCCTCCTTTGTGTTTATTTCTGTCTGGGCAGGCCCTGGGCTTCCATATGAGGCATTCAGATATGATCCCCTTAACACCTTTGCTTCTCAAAATCTCCACACCTGTAACCCCTTCCTTGCCTAGGATTTACTTGTGCCGTGTTTCCGAAATGGCTTTCCTCTGGTGACATCCTTGTTGAACAATATGCACTTTGCAATATGCGAGATGAGAGCAGCTGAGTCATGTCTTTCCTCTGTGCTCCCCAAAGTGGAAAGCTGCTCAGGCCTAGAGGCAAAAGCAAGGTTTGCTTTTAGCTACCTGAAACAAGCCTGTTGTCTTCACTCATTGCCCGTGGTGTTTTACTGAGTGCTCTATCCCAGAGCAAAGAGGGTGCAAGGCCATGACCTAACCAAAGTGTTTCCCACCTCTGCTGTCCTGGGAGTCAGAACAGCAGGAGAGGGGCTCACTGGAGTGCTCCAGATGTGCACATCTGCCGGGGGCCTTATGGGCAGCTGGAACAGCCACCGAGACTCCCAGTCCCCAAGTGTTTCAGCCACCACATCTTGGCAATGATGGGGAGAAGCCAAACCCTTGAACCATAGGTCCCCAGCATAGCACTCTGCTCCACTTCCACCTATCGACAACAGAAAAACCCAGGCACAAAACCAGTTTAATTCAAGTCTACAAAATGGTGATGTCAGGATACCACGTTGTCAGGAATTTCCTCCCTTTCTCAGTCCAGCTCAGAGCTCCTGCCCTCACATAACCTTCAGTAGCAAGTTGCTCCCTCAGCCTTTAGCTCCAGCGAAGAGTTTGCCCCTGAAGCCACGGCTTTTCCTTCCTAGAAGCAAACATGGCTTGACCTTTTTGAGTGCTTTCTGGGAAATATTTGCTTTGATTCAGCTCGGACAGAAGGGCTCTGGCAGAGCAACCCAAAGAGATGGAGATCCCCATAGTGTCCAATTAGGTTTTCTGCCTTTACATATTTATTTTTTTGATTGTAATATACTTTTATGGCCAGAAAGAATTGGATACTTCAGATAGAAATCACTCTTTATTTTTATTGTAACATTTTTATATTCATGGCAATAATTACGGGTTAATTATGATGGTCTGTGTGCTTTTAAGTTTTTATGCTTCTGTAACAATTTCTGTCACAAATTCCTTACATACATGGAGCCATGTTGAAGTTCACTCTGAAGGGCTCTGCAAAACTGTACAGTTACAGGATTTTTGATGTGCATTTTTATACTGCTTGGGAGTCAGATCTGAACTGAGGGTAATTAATAGAAATTCACTGTCACTGCATTTTTTTCCAGTGCTAAGCCCTTTACAAACCCTTCAGCCCACCACTGTCTCTTCTGTGATTTCATTTGTCCCTCTGTTCTTTAATCCAGGAGTTGATATTTTCACTGGCTTTTTGCAGCAGAGTATTGTACAATATCATGACTGCTTTCTGGGAGAAAACACTAAACAAATATAGTCATAGAATCGCACAATTGTTAAGGTTGGAAAAGACGCCCAAGATCAGCTGTCAACCCAGCACCGCCTAAACCATGTCCCTGAGTGCCACATCCATACATCTTTGTGCCTCCACAGATGGTGACTCAACCACTCCCTCAGGCATCCTGTTCCAATACTTGATGACCCTTTACATGAAGAAAATTTTCCTAATACCCAATCTAAACCTCCTTTGGTGCAACCCAAAGCCATTTCCTCTTGTTCTATTGCTTATTACTTGGGAGAAGAGACTGATCTTCACCTTGCTAAAACTTCCTTTCAGATAGTTCTAGAGACCCATAAAGTCTCCCCTCAATCTCCTTTTCTCCAGGCTAAACAACCCAAACTCCCTCAGCTGCTCCCCATATGACTTGTGCTTCAGAACCTTCACCTTCAGTCATGGAATCACAGAATAGTTGAGGCTGGAAGGATGTCTGGAGGTCATCGTGTAGCGCATGAAGCCTGGCTGATAGACCAAAAGTGTGATCCTATTCCTGCTTGTGGCAATGTAAATCAGAAGTTAACATTTTCTGTCAGTTTTAGGCTGCAGACCCATGGTGAAGCCTGAGTTGATTTGTTTTGGCAATGTGCTTGGATTGCTTTGGGAAGCAAACTCCAGGACATCCCAGATGATCTCAGAAGTGAGGCTTTGCCTATTACCCTGTGATATGGACTTTCAGCTAGGATAGGATTCATTTGCCCTGCAAAATATGAACTGTCATTTTGCACAGCAAGTGCAGTATTACTGACTTACAGAGCCAGAGAAGTACTCAGGCTAGGTAGGACCACTGAAGCTCATCCCTTCACCAGCTTTCCACAAACTGGATGTGGGTGCAGTCCATCCCCTTCACCAGGCCATTGAGAGGCATCTGACGGGATTCTTATAGAAAATGGGAAAACACCTCCTGAGTATGGAGGTCAGTCTGAAATCAGGAGGTACGTCAGCGTAGGGAAGGGACAAACCTGAACCAGGATCTGAGGTAGAGGCAGCCTGGCTGAGAGACCCACCGTTACCTGCACACAGCAGCAGCACACTCATCAATTGCTGCCAGCAGTGCCAAATCCTATTTTCCAGGTCATCAATCTTACCAGCCACTGCAAAACATTATATAACTCCACTCTGCTTGATACTCAGCTTTCATCACATGTCTGTAAGGCTCAAGCCAAAGATCTGGGCAGATTTTGCAAAATCAGATCCAACCTGTTAATGGGTGCCTGATGTCTTTGTTGTTGTGGCTTAGTGTGTGCTGCTCCCTGTCTCTGAGACACCACGCCTCATTCACATGGGTTTTGCAAGGGCTGTCGGGCATCCCCCCTAAAGCTTGCTAAAGTGTGCTACCAAGCTTAATGTAGTGGGCCACCCTGTTAAATGTCAGGGAGAAGCACGTATCCACGTGATGAAACGAGTTACTCAGCTTTGCTGGAGTAGCTTTCTGTAGCACTGAGCCTGTGGCAGGACCAGGACTGGCTGGCAGTACCCCAGCCTTGCCCTCCATCCTGGCTGATGGGAGAAGTACACAGTCCAGAGTGAAGAGTAAACAGGGAAGGTATGCTCAAAGGAGGAGCTCATCACTTTCACACCCCATCACTTTACCCCAGTAAAAATCTGTGTGCTGTCAGAGCATTTCCCAAAGCATCCCTCAGGGCTGCCACACAGCCCACAGGTTGTTTTTTTTTTTTGCTCCCTGCATCAGCATTACCTAAAATATCAACTCACCTTCATTTCTGGTCCTTCAACCCACAGTCCTCAGTCCAGTGTCATCCAGGCACATAGAGCTCTACAGTTCCCTGTATCTCTTCTCCACCTTACCCTATCTGGAAATTTTGCTAACGGCAGAGGACAGTTCCAAGGTGGGACAGTCCAAGAGGTAAGAAAATGAGGACAGCCTTAGAGAGCTAGACCAGAAGTTCATCTAAGCAGGAATTCTGATGGTCTCTGGATGGAGGAGAAAGTTGATGCAGGAAAGAGTGCAAAAACAGCATGGGAGAATCCATTGTACAGCTTTCGAGCTGGATAGCGAGCCTACTGCAGCTAATAACCATCCAAGACCATACAAGTAGGAACAATCACAAATCTTCACAGCCCCCGTGTGCAAGAGGCATTGCTGCATTTTTTTCTCAACATGCCATGGGGGTGTGATAACAAAAGCCAATTAAAAATGCTAAAAGTAAACTCCCCACAAAAATCACCATGGGGCGGCTAATACAATTCTCTCCTGCAGGACCAGCTGGGGGATCAGCCACACCTGACAGATGCGAGTTGCTTTGCCAGGGCACCATTAGACAGCACTCGGATTTGGCGGAGATGAGGGTCACGGCCAGCCCTGCCTGGAATTCAGATGTGGCTCCTGTTTGCAAAATCTTTCCTCCCTGCTCTCTGCTAACATTTAATATCTGTGCAGTTCATGCTCACAAACACTTTAAAGCCCTAGCTAGTCACCATAGACTAACTCTGCCTTTAAATATTTGTGGAGAATAAATATCACATTATATGTTTAGGAAAAGACAAATCGCTCTTTGCCTTGAGTTGGTTAGACAGATATGACTGGTTGGTATGAATCACAAATGTTGCAGTCCAGTACATAATTCCTGATTGAGCACGGTGTTATGGCACACGGTTATGTTCCCTGATTTGATGGCTTATTTAACTAATCAGCACAGCAGGAGCAGTTCATTTCAACTATTCCAATAAATGAGAGCTCTGTAATTTGCACATGCAGCTGTAATAGTTGTAATGCTTCATTCCTGCTGTGCTGCTTAGTTACATAAACCATCTAGTTGGAATCAATACTTATTTACTGTACCTAATCAACACAGTTTGAATTATAAACATGCAGAATTTGCATATAAGCTGAGCCGCTGAGATTTCCCCCAGGTACAAATATCTAAGAGTTTCTTAATCCATTCAAAAGGTCAGAAGAAAAGGATGTAAAAAGCAGCGGAATAACTAACAGCCCATGTGAAGGTTTTGTTAGGTCTTTTCATGGGAAATGCAGGGTTTTGACATTCATAACAAGAGGCTGCTGGAAACCATGAAGGAAATACACAAGAGCAGCCTTTCCTGTGCTGCAGAAACTTTGACTAGTAATTTTCTGGCAGCTTTAACTTACCAGTGGATGGGCTGATGGGCTGGAGGCAGAAGGAGGAGATAAAGGTCCAGCACAAAGCCTGGTGACATTTGACAGCACCTGGGACAGGCAGGGGCTGGTGAAAACCTCCCTGCACATCAGAGCTTCTGTATCACAGCTGCTGAACAGCACTCCCAGAGGAAGCCTGATAGTAATCGATCCTGTCCATTTCCTACCTGGTATCTAATAGATAGCAGAGATTCAATGTCCTTATCTAAGGCACACAGGGCTCTTCCTGTATAACACTGCTTGTCTTCAGACCCCCTCAAGCCTGAGCTCTTGCCAAAACCGGTATTAGCAGCGAAAGATAATTTAGGGGATGGCTGACCACCCACTCCATAGCCCATTCTGGCATCCTCCTTGAAATGCTGGCCATGGGGTACCCCAGGTGCCACTGGGGTGAGCTGTGCTAGAGGCAGAGAGGTCTCTGCTGTCATGGGTGGAGGGGATGCTGGTCCAGTCAAGGTGGCAGCCAGAACCTGCCTGACTTCCCCTCACAGTGCACACCTTGAAAGATTAAAAAAGCACTGTACCCTATGTCCATTTGAAAAGGAATGGGACAATTTTGATTCCCAAGATAATTTCCTCCCTGTATAAAAATAATAGACAGAAGAGAGGGGAAGTTGAAAAGGACTTCATCCTCAAGAAGACACAGTTTAGAACTCTCAGTTCTCAAACAGGTTTGCCTTGTCAGTTTTGTTTTGATTTCAATTTAAGTTCTTTATTTTAATAGAATATTCTCCTGGATGAATGCACAACCAGTTTGTCACAAACGTATTTAATCAGAGCAGATGGAAGGCAAAAGCTGGTGATTGCTGTGAGCTCATGTGCCTTCACATGGTACATCTGGGGTTGTCTTTCAGAACTGGCTCCAGGCTTCACAGTGGTCTATACAAAACTGAGTTTTTCAGCCCAGAGCAGGCAGATGAAATGAGCTTGCCTGGAGAGGCGGGTTTTCTGCCCTGGCTGACCTGGGCTGGGAGAAGATGTTGTCTCTGCTGGTGTCCTAGCATAGCCCCTGGCCCCTTTGGGAACAACAAGCTGAGGAGCTCTGCTTCTCTGGGTGGCAGTGCTTGGTGCCTCAGCCCTCAAGCTGAACACCCCTCTTAGCTCACCTGCACAGGCACCTGAATCTGTTTTGAGTGCTTCAGCATGTCTGAGATGTCTGTTTGCAATAGCAGCAGTCATGGCACAGGTCGTGGGGCAGCAGCTAGGGGCAGGTCTGGTCCATTGGGGTACCTTAAATTCTCATATATTGAGCACCATGTTTTAAATCAGAGATAAAAAGAAGACCTTTCCTGGCAGAGAAACTGCTGAGTGTTGTATTCCTGTATTTGGAAAGCACTAAGATACGTGGAAGAAGCATATGGACTCAGAATGTCTCCCTGAAGTAGAGTACCTGCTCCCTGCTCCTGCTACACCATGATAAAAAATATCCCAGTACCACAGCACCAAAACACCTTGCAAACCACAGCCCTCTGGGCATCAGTTTGCTTTATGACTCTCCCTCTGGCTTTTCCAGCAGTGCTTAAGGAAATTACATCGAACATGACAGCCTGCTCCCCTAGTGTTAACAGAGCATTACAGGGCAGGTCCCTGTAAGGGGATAAAAGCTTTAAATGGGGGCCATCCCAGCAGATGAAGGACAATGCCCCTGATAGGAGGGTGGGTTTTGTTCCCATCCTACTGAAAGAGTTCCTGAGGCAAAGACATGGCCTCTTGTCATGGAGTGACTCTATGCTGTTATATCCCCTTCACCGGTCTATGCCCAGACATGATTTCTGTGCCTTTAAATGGAGCCCGAGAGAGAAGAGAGGAAAAGAAACAGTTTGGTACTTCAAGGACACCGAGATTAGGAGGAGAGTTTTTTTCCTCAGCTGAGTTCAGTTTTTTTCTTCGGAGAGACAGAGAGAGAGACGGAAAGGGTTATTTTTTTTTCCCTTTTTCCCTCTTCCCCATGGACTTTTTTTTTGGTTGTTGTGGTTTTGTTTTGTTTTGTTTTTTCCCTCCTTTTCTTTTCTCCTGGACTCGTTCAGAACATCAGAACATCAGAACTCCACCGGAGGACTTTCCACTGGCTTCGGAGGGGGGGGATCCCCACCCGGCTCGCTGGGAGAGGAGAGTGACCACACCCACGGTAGGATTTTAAAATCTTTCAGGTTTCTCTCCACAGCGAGAGTTAGCATTATTATCCTT